>VDFB02389782.1:41872-148013 GCA_007258455.2 Sequoia sempervirens
TATTTCCCTCATCCACTTCCACTTTTGATCTTCTTATCCTATCCATATCCTATTTCCATCGTATCAACATCCATCCCTTGATCTTGATCAAAACTAGGGGCATATACTTCAAAACATTTTTTTGGAAAACTCTTGACATGTCCATTTCTTTAGACCACATACCATTTAATGCATCATGCCAATACCTACATAGCCACATATCCCATCCCTTAGCTTGGATCAAACATGTTATTCCATTGTGAGATAGTCCTTGAAAATCAAATGAGTTCTCATCTCCTAATAAGATACCTTCATTCTTCATGTATCTATTTTTAGTTCATTCATCCATTCATAAATTTCCATGCCTTGCTAGACACTAGGGGCAAGTGAATGCATCTAGCTTGGAAATAAATCTTGACATATATTTTATCTCAATTAGCGATCTAGGCATCTTACTTGAAGTCCAAAAATTTGAAAAAAAAAAATCAAAATCCAAAAGAATAAGAAAAATTCAAAACCCCTAAAAATTTGAAAAAGTTTCAAAATAAAAAAAATTGAAAAATCCAAAAAAACCAAAAAACCAAAAAAATGACTTTGAGCTTGAACCAAAAAACACTTGTAAATATTGAACCTTACCATGCAAATTATACTTATTCCTGTAATGCACCACCAAGAAACCCAAAGGAAACAAGCCAAGTAAGCCTGGAATAACTTTTTTTCCTTAAAGCATTCCGAGTAAATTAAACAACATTGAGAAGGATATGACACAACAAGTCGCAACTGCACGACAACGTGCAAACATGTATCGTAAGAGATACAATGACACAATGGAACAATTGAACTATGATGGAATGATGGAAACATCGACCTCCAATCCACATCACACTAGGCTGAGAAACATAAGCCATAACAAGAACAACTCTGGCAAGAGATCACAAGATCAACTACAACTATATGATTTCTTGTCGCTACTTGACCACACACAAGTGAAAGACTAAACAAACTAAAAGGATACCAATCAAAGGAAGAAGTCTCAAGACACTTGATACAAGGTCAATAGGGTGATATGGAACAACCAAGACTCTCCTAGAATATTCAAAGCATAACTCGGCAAACAGGACCAACTACTAGGTCCTAAGTAGTATGATCGGCCTGTTGCGTACATTGTCATGCAAAATGATGCACAATCACAAAAAAAAACTACTAAATACCACCTCGGATCACCTGTAAGGTTACCTCAACTTAACACTACCAAATGATAACTTAGACAACCTCAAATTGGCCAATAGGGACCTCGAGAACACTACCAGGCTAAACCTTTGGATTGAGGCCCACACGACCAAACTTCCTAGAAAGCCAAGATACTTGCATGGCCTAAGGATATATGCAAATTGCATTGTATTCCTCCAGGTGTGCTCCTATTTTTCTCACATGTTGGTGTCCATTATAGGCGTTGGTGTCTCTGGTAACCAATCCCCATGTTGTCATCCTATGGACATGCAATTGTTTGAGGTAGTGAGCCTCCTAGACTCAGGGAATGGACCCCAAAACAACCTAAAATGTCCCATGTGGTCTAAACATCCACACAATACATGGATTTTAAGAAAAAAACAAAAAATTTAAAATGTTTGAGAAGAAGAATAACACCGGGTCACTTAGTGACACCCACAATGACATGGAGAGATCGAGTGAACTCAAAACACCCCCAATCCACTCCAAAATTCCCAAAACCAATCTGAATACACACTATACATCTAGTACATCCTGGAACCAACTCCAAAAGTCATACTCGACTCATCAAGTCACTCAAAATGGACCCGAAACAACTCAAAACCTCACAAAACATGAGAAGAACTATCATGATCATATGATCAACTCAAGAGGGGATCTCTACTCCCTCTAAGGAAAAAAATGAAACAAAATAGATTCTTTTTACGCACCAACCCAAGTGTTATCTAATATGATTATTCATTTACCATGGAGCTTAGGTGAGAAAGCTTAATCAACGTACCTGATACCAACACCAGCGTATAGAAAGCACAATAAACCAATACCAATTACGTTGGTTACAACCATCACCCAAATGGAGTGTTCTTACAATACAATGCTCTTAAACAATATTACAATGCTTTTGATAAAATTACATAATAATAATGCTTTAATGAAACAACTGGAAAGCATGAAAGAAGAGTGGGGGCATTTCTATAAGCCAATCCATGAAACCTATTCACCAGTCCTTAATGGTGGATTGCAATGCCACCCAACCATGTGGATACCAAAAGGTCCACCCCACTGTGCTCATGGAGATAGTCACATGACCATAATATAGTCACTCAAGAAGACATGGGGATAGATAGGATAACACTCACATAATACATGGAGAAGACACATCACCCAAAGCATACTAGATACTACTAAGATCCACTTTCCATACATGAATCATACAAGCTCATAGAGAAAAGTAAATAATAAGCATCATAAGAACTCATCTCTAATCTACTCATATAACATCATCAAGTAGGCATAGCATAAGATCACACAATATCACAAGGCACTACCAATGAAGAAGGGTATTAACCAAACAATATTTTTCATCCAATACAGGAGAGAACAACACTGATTAATAAAAATTAACCAACACTTACATGATCATGGAGCATCCTCAATAACACATTATACATGATCATAAAGCCATGCGTATAACATATCTCACACATGATCATGGAGCATCCTCAATTAATGTATCATACATGATCGTAGAACAACAACAATAACACATAATACATGTTAAACAAGGTCATACTAAGACCATATGAGGAATACATGCTCAAGGAGCAACATCACATAAGCATCTCCAAAACAATGGTACAATGCTATCAAGAAGATATCAATCAAGGATCATCATCAATAGAAACAACTCATGCTATGAGGGACAAATCCACCTCATTGCTCATGAATACAAAAGAGAGCAATGCAATGAGCTACGATTGAATACCATTAGGAATGAACACCAATCTGACATCCAAAAGATACAAACACCAAGGTGCCAACAAGTGGTTATGAGAATCAGATCATAATTCTCAATTGTATGGTCATCTTAGTTAAACTCAAATCAGGATGCCTCAGTGGGGCATGAATTGGGAGCTACTCCCCAAACTCACTCTAGGACCTAATCCTAGGTTCATCAAACTCAAAAAAATGAGGCATTTCCAAATGCGAACACACATGGAGAAAATAAACATTTTGCTTACAAAACACAAGAATAATTGAATGCTAAAAACATAGCATGATTCAATTCCAAAATTCCTCTATAAATAGAATTCCATATAGTTTTATCAACTATGCCACATCACAAATCTTAATAATAATGACAAAATTCCCTATTGTGCAAAAAGGATAAAAAGCATGAAATATAGGTTATGTCATTAAAGGCCACAAAAAAGCTTCAAAATTTAAATTGACAAAAACTAAATTTTGATCCCTACCCCTTTAAGGTATGATGATCAACATCACTAATCTCTACTTTGTTTTTAAAGCCAAACCCAATTTTCCTAAATTTGGGCAGCGTTTTTTTTTTGCAATTTCATGTTTTCAAATGCATTTTCTAAATAAATTAAATACTTAAGGAAATGATATTTTTAAAGTATGGAAAGCAAGACAATAACATTGCTACTTCATTGCAACTAATCTCATAAAAAAAAAATGAACAAGGAAGTTATGAGCAAAACTTACCTTACTAATTCTGAAATACAACTATGAAGAGAGCAAATCAAATCTTCAGGAAAACACAGAAATCAAACACTTGGAATGAAGCTCTACCCACCACAATTCCAACAAGAACAACCTTGCAAGTTAGTTCCCCCCAGAACTCCCACAAACAATATTTTAAGAATTCAAAATACAAGGGTTTGGAGAGCAATTTCTTGCACAAAGAAAATTGAATAATAACAATGAATTCATAATTTTCTTTTTAATTCTTTCAAAACACTATTCATTAAAATCACTAATTTAATAATAAAATTAGTTATGCTAATAATAAAGAATTCAACTCAAAGGCATTCAATTCGTAATTCCTTTACCTTTCTTTTGAGCATTTAAATGATATAATTAAAGCATATAATTATGAAATGCACTAAAATCATTAAAGCTCATTTAACACATGAAAATGCTTAAAAATTCACTTAAGCTAATATATGCAAACAAAATTCATGTTTTCATCACAATATAGTATGTATACAATTTGGAATTACCATAAGAACAACCAAGCTCGAATGCTAACTAAAAACGAAAATAATCCATAAATGATATGATGTGTTAAATGTCTAGGTCGGTATGACTATCTCTGTTAACCACCATCAGGGATGGGCATGCTTAGACTTGTGAAGTCAGGTGAAGTCAACGCCCTATACCTGCATCACTAAAGTAAACATCACAATACTTGTGCGTATCCATAATGGCTGAAGCACAGTATAAACTTCCCCAGTCGAGGTCACATATAATTATAAAGCATGATAAAGCAAGAGTGGGATTGCAACACCATAATCATTCTTATGGTTATTCCAATGTTATTGAATTTCCCACTTTGCTACAATCATAAGCTCAAGAATATAACATATCCATAATATCCATAATCAGAATGCCATAATCTACATCATGAAATCAGGTAACCATAACCATCTAGAACATGTGCATCATAATAAATGCATATAAAAGTATAAATTATCTCATAAATGCATCTCATGGATGGCAATGCAAAATGATCATAAGCACAATCATTACATTAATCTAACATATATAATCAAATGCATTAAACAACATATAACAACTCAAGGTACGATAAACCAAGCCACAAAAATTGGCCTGTCTTAATAATGCATAACCATGCCAAAACCACCAATAAAATATAACATGGCATTAATACTCAAAGTTCTCAAGAACAGAACTCATCCCAAGCACAAGGGAAGACTATGCATGCACCTCAATGCAACATCATGGCAATAACCAAAATGAGGAAACTTTACATTTCAAGGCATAAAGAACATCAAGTACATAAAAAAGCATAAGGAGATCTACACTCAAAAGTAAAGCATAGACATCACACTACAATTCCAAAACACAGATCATAAAATTCGAGATAACCACATCAACAAACTACAAATAGGAGAGGTGTTACATCCTCCTCCCCTAAGAATAAGCTTACTCCTGGAAGCTTGCAAAGACCAAGGATAGGCACAACTAATGCATGGTCTAGCAAACACATCAAACATGCCTAATGACCATTCAACTCTCTCCAAGTCTAGGCCATTCAACACAACACAAAAAAAATTCCATCACAAATGAGGCAAGTAACACTTGCATACTCTAAAAGAATAGCAAAATCTCTCAACAATTGCCATTGCAAGAGAAGAAAGGACTAACAACATGATCCAAAAGAGAAACAAAAAACTCTAGGTCCAACTCTAGAACCATCATCAATGCTAGAAAACTCCATCCAACCACCAACTCAAACAAAATATGGCACAACAACCAAAAGCTTCACCTCACCATGAGGTAGCAAATCACAGCATAGATCTCTCTATGATCTCTACTAAGACCAAAGCACTCAACCTTAGGGAAACTACCCAAAACTCAGGGGAAACTCAACATCCCACAAGGATAGAGAGCAAGGCCATACTCAACCCGAGTATGCATCACTTCTAGAAAAGGTCTTATTCCTTTATAGCACGAGGATTTCCACAAACCACCTGCTTCTCCATGAGAAGAAAAGGAAAACATATGGGTTCATAGAGGCATGAATCAAAAAAGATGCCTCACACAAGCAGGAACACTCACACCAAGGAAGCTCAACAATCCCAAAACTAGCAATAAGAGTGACACAATGGCCGAATTACAAAAGGCACAAGAGTGAAACATGATTTTAGGCCAACTCAAAGCTCAACTGTGACTAGCCAAGGGCTACACTACCCAAAAGGACCATGCAACCACAATCACTAAGGTGATGAAGAACCAACACTAGGGTCAACATCACACACTCCCAACCATGGGAACATACACAGGACACCCAATTCCACACACATGAAATGCATCCTCTTCCAACCTTATGCTAGGAACACCACAAAACCACTATGGAGAACTTCTCCAAGTACAAGGCCAACTACAACAATTAGCCGCACCACACAACCACTTATAAATATGATAGATAGATTGAATCACACAAACAAAATAAAGCACTACAGGTAGATTGAATCACACCTAACTATCTACCATCAGATGAATCACACCTAACTATCTACCATCAGATAAAATTAGTCACAAAGAAACACATGGTTTAAATTGTAGAGACATAAAACAATGCATCAATCACCTTCAGTGATATCTAAATACCCTTCACTCACACATGGGAACATAGAATTCACACCAAAAAATAGTTGTATAATGAATACACTTTCATTCATGAAGAACAAGGAATTTGCAATTCAACATATCTCCAATTAATGCAATACTATGCAAAAAATTTGAATAACAATGCATCTCACAATCATCATGATTTTAACCAATGCAACACTATGCAACACAAATGATTGAGCTATACATTTCTCAATCATTTATACATAACTCAAAGAGTTCATATGCATAACAATCAAGGAAGATATTTTAATTTAACCATTGTTCTAGTTTAATCACATGCAAATATGGTATATTCTTTGCAACATACTCCCTTACACATACTATCAAGGGTTCACAATGAACATGATAGAAAACATCATTTGACAAGATACATGACTAGCAATATCAACCATTTGGAATAGTCACCATAAAAAATAAAATAAGGAAAACCCTAAGCAGGAGAATTCATCAATTCAACATTAACTCATAATGAAGAAGGTTCCAATTTCAACAGTAAATAAAGTGTTACCAACAATCACAAAATAGATATATGGAGGAGTTCGATGGCTAACCAATCATAAGAATATTCAAAAATCCAATGCTAGTCCATACAACACAAGGAATAGTTCATGAATAACTGAAATAAATCATCAAACACGATACATGCTCACATAACATGGTGACTAATAACAACCACAATAGAGGGAGTAACCACAACATGACATCTGAGAAGACAACATCCAAGATGCACTAGAGAACATACAAAACACATCCAATAAATGAGTTGTCTACAACTCCAAAGCTAAGCAACCATTATGCAATATGCTATTTACTCACTTGCAACATTTATCTTTTCAATGCAATGCAATGCAATTACTTCATCATGCAAAGGACATATGTAGGGGAATACCATCCTGCCAACTTACACATGAGCCAAGAAATATTCCCTTAAGTCACATCAAATAATAAGATCAATCATGCCATCCCAAATAGGGACACAAGCCAAATAGGACCAATCAAGGGCCATAAGCAAACCATCTAGAAAAACAACCATCAAGGATACCATTACACTAAATGGCACTCCTTAGCACACACGAGGGTCTAACTACCCTTAACACACACTCAACAATATATCATGCTAAAACAACCAAGGAAACACCAATACTGTCACCAAAAGCATACATGCAAACAAAAACACACAAAGATCCCACAAGCTCCACGAGACAAGAGTAGTGCACCAAAATGATCCACTAGCCTACTCCATGGGCTCTCAAAGGGGTATCCATCATCCCATGCTTGGTGCAACAAAGGTCTAGGAGGTACTCTTCCTCCACCACATGCTACTTGGGTAGGTTCATACTGAACAAACTGAAATTCCATACAAGGCACCCAAAAAACTACCTAACCACCAACTCGCAACACAAAACTTATGCAACTACATCCAAACACAACACTAAAAGAGGGTATCAAAATAACTAGAGAACCTAGTGTATGAACATGGGCTTTGATACCAGATGTAATGCCCTGCCATGGAACCTAGAGGAAACAAACCAAGTAAACCTAGAATAATATTTTTCTTTAAAACATTTTTGATAAAATCAACAACATTGAGAAGGATATGACTCAACATGTCACAACTTCTATAACAACATACTGGAAATAGGTGTATTAGAGATACAATGACCTGCTTTGGAACAACCTAGCTACAATGGGATAGAAACGTAAGCCTCCAATCCCCCAACACACTAGGTCAAGAGCATAAGCCATAACAGAATAGCTCTAATGGCAGTAGGAATCCACAAACTCAAGCGCTTAACTATAATACTTCCTATATCACATCTCGACCACGCACAAGTAGAAAACAAAAAAAAATTAAAAGATACCGAGCAAAGGAAGAAGTCTCAAGACACTTGATACAAGGTCTATAGGGTGCTATGGCACAACCAAGACTCTCCCAGAAGATTCAAAGCACAACTTAGCAAACAGGACTAGCTACTAGGTCCTAGGAACTATGATTAGCCTTTAGCATACACTGTCACACAAAATGATGCACAAGAAACAAAAAAAACTACTAAAGACCACCTTGGATTACCTCTAAGGTTCCCTCAACTTCACACTACCAAAAAAAAACTTAGACAACCTCAAACTGACCAATCGGGACCCCAAGAACTCTACCGAGCTAAACCTCTAGATTGGGTCCCACACAACCAAATTTCCTAGCAAGCTAGGACACTTGCATGCACCGAGGACACATGCGCATCATTTTGTAGTCCTCCAGGCATGCTCCTATCCTTTTGGCATGTTGGTGTCCATTTTGTGTGCTAGTATCCTTGGTAACCAATCTTTGTGTTGTCATCCTCTGGATGTGTAGTAGTCTGAGGCAGTGAGCCTCCCAATCTCAAGGAATAGATCCCAAAAAAACTTGAACACTCACATATGGTCTAAACATCCACATGATACATGGATTTTGAGAAAAACTCAAAAAGGTTAAGATGTTTGAGAAGAAGACTAACACCGGGTCACTCGATGATACCCATGGCAATATGGAGAGATCAGGTGAACTCAAAACACTCACAATCCACTTGAAACTTCCCAAAATCAATCCATATATGCACTAACACATTCGGTACATCCTAGAACCAACTCTAGAAGTCATACTCGACTCAATAGATCACTCAAAACAAACCCAGAATAGCCCAAAACCTCACAAAACATGAGAAGAACTATCATGATTGCATGATCAACTCAAGAGGGGATCTCTACTCCCTTTGAGGCACAAAATAAAATAAAAAACTAAATTCTTTTTAAGCACCAAACCAAGTGTTATTTAATACAATTATTCATTTACCATAGAGCTAAGGTGAGAAAGCTTAATCAACGTACCCGATACCAACACCAGAGTACGAAAAGAACAATAAACCAATACCAATCACCTTGGTTACAACCATCTCCCAAATGGAGTGTTCTTACAATAAAATTCTCTTAAAAAATATTACAATGCCTTTGATAAAATTACATAAGAATAATGCTTTAATGAAACAATTGGAAAGCATGAAAGAAGAGTGGAGACATGTCCACAAGCCAATCCATGAAACCTATTCGTTGGTCCCCAATGGTGGTTTGCAATGCCACCCAAACATATGGATACTCAAAGGTCCACCCCACCGTGCTCACGGATATAGTCACATGGCCATAACAAAGTCACTCAAGAAGACAAGGGGATAGATAGGCTAACACTCACATAATACATGGAGAAGACACATCACCCAAAGCATACAAGATACTACCATGATCATACTAAGATCCACTTGCCATACATGAAGCATATGTTCTCACAGAGAAAATTTAATCATAAGCATCATAAGAACTCATCTCTAATCTACTCATAGAACATCATCAAGTAGGCACAACATAAGATCACACAAGATCAAAAGGCACTACCAATGAAAGGGTATTAACCAATCAAGATTCGTCATCCAATATAGGAGAGAACAACAATGAGTAATAACAATTAACCAACACTTACATGATCATGGAGCATCCTCAATAACACATCATACATGATCATGAATCCATATGAATAAAGCACCTCATATGTGATCATGGAGCATCCTCAATTAATGCATCATACATGATTGTAGAGCAGCAACAATAATACATCATACATGATAACCAAGGTCATGTACTAAGACCATATGAGGAATACATGCTCAAGGAGAAACATCACATAAGCATCTCCAAAACAATGGTATAATGATATCAAGAAGATATCCATCAAGGATCAACATCAATAGAACCAAATCATGTTATGAGGGACAAATCCACCTCATTGCGCATCAATACAAAAGAGAGTAATGCAATGAGCTACAATCGAAAATTGTTAGGAATGAGCACGAATCCAACATCCCAAAGATACAACACCAAGGGAGATCTACTCAATCCACTACATAGGCCATCAGGCTCTAGAGTGCACAAAGGGGGAATATCAACATGCGTGCTCAACATAGGTGACAACATGGACCAAACTCTCACTCATGAAGACAAGGAGCTAATCGTATCACAAGACTCACTTTCCTTGTGAGGATAACCATACCACAAGAATCACTTTCCTTGTGAGGCTAAACTCTACATACTCCTAGTCTAATGGAGCACCAAAGACAATACACAACTACTTACCTTTTCATTAATGTTTTACCCAATTTTTATTTAGTTATCACTTGATTAAACTCTCAAAATCGTGGAAAACATCACGTGCACACTTGCGAGCCGAGGCATGAATTGGGAGCCACTCCCCAAAATCACTCTAGGACCTAATCCTAGGTTCATCTCACTCAAATGAATGAGGCATTTCCTAATGCAAACAAACATGGAGAAAACACACATTTTTCTTACAAAACATAAGAATAATCGAATGCTAAAAAAACAACATGATTTAATTCTAATTCCTTTATAAAAAAAATTTCATATAGTATATCAACTATGCCACATCACAAAATCCAATAATAATGACAAAATTCCCTATTTTGCAAAAAGGATAAAATGCATGATATCTAGGTTCTACCATTAAAGGCCACCAAAACGCTTCAAAATTTAAATTGACAAAAACTGAATTTTGATCCCTACCCATTTTAGGTATGATGAACAACATCACTAATCTCTACTTTGTTTTCACCCAAACCCAATTTACCTAAATTTGGGCAACATTTCATTTTGTAATTTCATGTTTTCAAATGCATTTTCTAAATAAATTAAATACTCAAGCAAGACAATAACATTGCTACTTCATCGCAACTAATCTCATAAAAAAAAAAACAAAAAACAAGGAAGTTATGAGCAAAACTTACCTTACTAATTCAAAAATACAACTATGAAGAGAGAAAATCAAGCGTTCAAGCAAACAAAGAAATCAGGCACTTGGAATGAAGCTCTACCCGTCACGATTCCAACAAGACCAACCTTTCAAGCTAATTCCCTCAAGAACTCCCACAAACAATCTTTTAAGAATTTAGAATACAAGGGTTTGGAGAGAAAATTCTTGCACAAAGAAAGTTGAATAACAACAATGAATTCATAATTCCCTTTTTAATTCTTTTGAAACACTATTAACTAAAACTACTAATTTAATCATAAAATTAGCTACGCTAACAATCAGACCTTCAAATCAGAAGCATTCAATTTGTAATTCCTTTACCTTTATTTTGAGCATTTAAATGATATAATTAAAGCATATAATTATAAAATGCACTAAAATAATTAAAGTTCATTTAACACATGAAAATGCTCAAAAATGCATTTAAGCTAATATGTGCAAACAAACGTCATGGTTTAATCACAACATAGTATGTATGCAATCCAAAATTTCCATAATAGAAAATGGGTCTCAAATGCTAACTAAAACCATAAATCATTCATAAATGGTATGATGCGTTAAATGACTAGGCTGGTATGACTATCTCCATTAACCACCATTAGGGATGGGCACACTTAGACTTGTGAAGCCAATTGAAGTCAATGCCCTGTACCTACATCACTCAAGTAAAAATCATGGTACCTATGCATATCCATAATAGCCGAGCATAGTATAAACTTCCCTAATCGGGTAACATATAATCACAAAGCATGATCACAACACCATAATCATTCTTATGGTTATTCCAATGTTACAACATCACCCACTTTGCTACAATCATAAGATCAAGTATATAACATATCCATAATATCCATAATCAAAATGTCATAATCTACATCATGAAATCAGATAACCATCTAGAACATGTGCATCACAATCAATGCATATAAAGTACAAAATATCTCATAAACACATCTCACGGATGCCAATGCAAAATGATCATAAGCACAATCATTACATTAATCTAACAGATATAATCAACTACACTAAACAACATATAAGAACTCAAGGTACAATAAACCAAGCCACAACATTGGCCTATCTCAATAATGCATAACCATGCCAAAACCACCAATAAAATACAACATGGCATTAATAATCAAAGTTCTCAACAACATAACTCATCCTAAGAATAAGGGGAAACTATGCACGCATCTCAATGCAACATCATGGCAATAACCAACATGAGGAAATTGTACATATCAAGGCATAAAGATCATGAAGTGCATAAAACAACATAAAGAGATCTACACTTAGAAGCAAAGCATATACATAGCACAAGAATTCCAAAACATAGATCGTAAAAGCTGAGATAGCCAGATCGATAAACTCCAAATAGGAGAGGCATTGCAATACCTAGCTAAAAACATTATCCAATCATCATATCATTTTGTCAGTCAATCATCAATATTGATCTTGCTTAGGTGACATTATCAATCCTAAGTGCTTATCATTATCATGCCCTATGGAATTGATCATTCCCTAAAGTAGCATCTTAATCAATCAATCATCATTATCATCTTTTGATAAGAGATATGTTGCTTGTGTGACATGTTTTGCAGTTAAGCTTTTGTTTATCTTTTGTGTCTTTGGTTGTACCTCCTTATGGCCATATAGATCTTGGTGTGTCTTGTGTGGTGTACAATGGGGCATTGTCTTTACCTTATATGTTATGATTGTGGGACATTCTTGGAATATTGTTATGTCCTACTTTCCTTGTGTGTCTTGGAAACACTTCTAGTTTGGCTCTTCATCCTTTGTATACTAGGTCATTCATAAATTTTGTGCACTAGGATTGTCATTTCTTACGAAGTTCATTTTTTCCTCACATATCCCAACAAGGTTTTGTAGTGTCTAGTAGGAGAAATGACTACCTTTTGTTTGAGCATCAAGTCCATGCAAGGGATAATTTGTCACCCTAGTTCCTCATACCTTGGTGCATACTTTCCTTTGCTATATCAAACTTAGGTTTCTCATATCATTGCAGCATGATGATCGTTCATCCTCCCTATCCTTCTATTTATCTTTTTACACGACCTTTCATCCTTCATCCTCTAGCTTGCCTATCCTTTTCGAGAGCACATTTTTGTTCTCCTAAATCACATATCCTCTCAAGGGGGCATCCTATTACCTTACCCCTTATCCATCCTTTAACTGGAGCATCATGTTTCTAGTCTTTATCACCTACCCTCTATATTTAAGCTGATAGGCTTTCTACTATGGGATTTTAACTTAGAAAAATGTTAGTATCCCATGAAAAAGAAATTGTAGTAGCTAGAGAATATTTGGCATGAGACACATCATGTGAAGCCCGACAAAGCTTTCTACTGCAGGATTTTAGCTTGAAAAACTGTTAGTATCTCATGAAAAGGAAATTTGGGCGACCAAAGAACATTTGGCATGAGACATGTCATGGCTTAATAAATGTTTTTTCAGTCACCATCATTTCTCAGTAGGTTTTTGGGTGGTGGGTGCATTTAGAATTAGCATTTCAAATAGAGTATTAAATGTCGTGAAGAATTGGAGAGTCAGCTCTACGTTTGGGATTTCTTGCGTCAAAGTGAAGGGAAGAGGTAATAACCCCTTACATTTGCATTTTAGGTTTATGTTGTATTTTGTGTTGTCACTCTATATTTTTGGTTTGTTAGGTAAAATAAAGAAAATATGTAGCTGGAATATATTTTTGGTGTTTAACTAAAATATTTTTTGTTGTAAGTGTTTCATACATAGTATTCTTTGTTGTGGCTAACGTTTGAGAGGGAATGCAAATTTAACACACAACATATTGACGATGGTGAAGAATTGGAGAGTGGGTTTTGCATATGGGTTTCCCAACATCGAAGTGAACAAAATAGGTAATAACCCGTTTCATTTTCATTTGTGTTCTATCATCCCCCAAAAAAATTGGTGTTTCTCTAAAAAATTACCTCCTATAAGTGTGTCGGCTATAGCATTTGTTGTTTGTATTTCTTGTGTCTTAGGTAAACTGAAAAAACAAGAAAAAATTGAAGAGTTTATCACCTGCATTTTTTATTTGGGTAAAATATTTTCTGCTATAAGTGTGTCATCCATAGCTTTCTTTGTTGTGGCTAACATTTGAGATGAAAGGAAAAAACTAAAAAAATTATCGCTTGCATTTTTTATTTGGGTAAAATATTTTCTGTTGTAAGTTTGTTGTCCATAGCTTTCTTTGTTATGGCTATTGTTTGAGACGAAATGTGAATTTGGGTGTTTGTCTAAAATTTTGTCTACTATAAGTGTGTCATCAATAGAGTATTGAAGGCAGTGAAGAATCAGAGAGTCAACTCTACATTTGGGGTTTCCTGCGTTGAAGAGAAGGGAAGAGGTAATAACCCCTTACATTTGCATTCTAGGTTTGTGTTGTCACCTTGCACTTTTGGTTTGTTAGGTAAAGTAAAGAAAATATGTAGCTGGAATGCCTCTTTGATGTTTGGTTTAAATATTTTCTATTGTAAGTGTCACGTTTGTTTAAAATTTTCTCTATTGTAAGTGTTTCGGCTATAGAATTTGTTGCATGTATTTCTTGGGTCTTAAGTAAACTAAAAAAATGAGAAAAAAATAAAGAATGTCACCTACATTTTTTATTTGGTTAAAATTATTTTTGTTGTAAGTGTGTCATCCATAGCTTTCTTTGTTATGCCTAACATTTGAGGTGGAATTTGAATTTGGGTGTTTGTCTAAAATTTTATCTACTTTAAGTGTGTCAACCATAGAATTTGTTGCCGGTGTTTCTTGTTTCTTAGGTAAATTAAACGAATGGGAGAAAATTGAAGAAATTGTTGACTGCATTTTTTGTAGGTAAATTGAATAAATGCAAAAACAATTGTCACCTGCATTTTTGGTTTGGAATGTCTCTTTGGTGTTTGGCTAAAATATTTTTTTCTATAAGTGTGTCATCCACAACTTTCTTTATTGTGGCTAATGTTTGAGATGAAATTTGAATTTTTAATTTAGACTTACTGTAACACATAGAGTATGCATAACTGTGAAGAATTGGAGAGTGGGTTCTGTGTTTGTGGTTTCTAGCTCATCAAAGTGAAGGAAATAGGTAATAACCTGTTACATTTTTATTTGTGTTCTATCGTTGCAAAAAAATTCCAGTGTTTGTCTAAAATTTTTGCTATCATAAGTGTGTCAACCCTATAATTTGTTCCTTGTATTTCTTGTTAAAGGAAATCTTAGTAGTCAAAGAACATTTGGCATGAGACACATCATGGATTAATAAATGTTTTGTCAGTCCCCATCATTTCCTGGTAGGCTTTGGGATGATGGGTGCATTTAAACTTAGCGCTTCACATAGAGTATTAATGACGGTGAAGAATTGGATAGTGGGTTCTGCATTTGGGGTTCTCAATGTTGAAGTCAAGGAGAGAGGTAATAACTTGTTACATTTGTGTTCATGTTGTTTTTTCTCGTGTTTAAATATGCAGATAGGTAATAATCCCTTATATTTGCAGATGAAAACTGAAATTTTAGGTTTACATTGTATTTTTTTTCGTCACCAAAAAAAATGTCCCATTTACTTTCTTGTTTCTTAGGTAAAGTGAATAAAATATGTAGCTAGAATATGTCTTTTATGGTTAGCTAAAATTTCCCCTATGGTAAATGTCATGGTATTCTCCGTTGTCATATGTAATGTGATCGTCTTCTTGCTTTGTTTCCTCACGGATGGAGCGTTTGGGTTTAGTGTTCATGAACAAAAAAGTGTTCACCGTGGTTAATAATTGGTTAGTGGGCTCTATGTTTGGGGTTTTTAGCATCCAAGTGTGGTGGCCTTTTGGCCAAACCAGGTAATAGGTGGTTTCATTTGGGATGGAAATTGTAACAATAGGTTAGCGTACTGTTTTGTGTTCCATTTGTTGTCATGGGTCAAAAAAATTTCACCTATGATCTGTGTTTTTTGTTTCTTAGGTAAACTAAATAAAATATGTAGCTAAATTCCTCTTTGGTGTTTGGGTAAAATTTTCTCTACTATAAATGTGCTGTCCACAACTTTCTTTATTGTGGTTAACTTTTGAGGTGAAATGTGAAATTTTCATTTAGAGTTAGTGTAACACATAGAGTGTTGATGGTGGTGAAGAATTGGATTGTAGGTTCTACATTTGGGGTTCTTAGCATCAAAGTGAAGGAAATATGTAATAACCTAATCCCTTACATTTGCACATGCAAATTGAAATTTTAAGTTTGTGTTCTATTTTTTGCCATTTCCAAAAAATTGTCCCCTATATTTTTTCTTTCTTAGGTAAACTGAATAAAATATGTAGCTAGAATTTGTCTTTGCTATTTGGCTTAAATTTCCCCATGATCAAATGGTCTAAATAAATAAATAGTGGCATTTATAACTGTGGGTTTTTAGCCTGAAAAAATGTCACTATCCCGCGAAGAGGAAATCATGATAGTTAGAGAATGTTTGTCATGAGAGACATCACACGAGGTCTAGCAACTTCTTGATTTTTTTTCGATTGCCATCGTTTTGTGGCAAGAACATTGGTATCATCCCTATTTTTTTGAATTGTTGTATTTTCTACTCTTGGTAAAAATTCTCTTGCTTGTGTCCATTGTTTGTTAGGTGAATTTGTGAAAAAAAACACTGATTTAGTCATTGTATACATGTGTAGATGACAACCATAATAGAAAAAATAAGAAAACAAACACCTAATTCAAAGTTCATTTCAAATTAATGTTGCTTTGGTTAAACGATAGAACTAAGAAATGATAAAGGATATGATCAAATGGTCTAAAGGAATAAATAGTGGCATTTTTTAATACCAATTAAACTTGCAAATAAGTAAATCTTTGTAATACAAATATTCTCTAAAACTAATGAACTAGATTACTTATTAGAATTAATCATGTAGAATTTTTTTATTTTAAGTACTTGGTAATTTACATATTCTTTGTAGGTAATCATAAATATATTTTTGCTTGATTTACATAAGTATTGAATAATTCTATATTCATTGAAAATAATAAAGACTGTAGAATGAGCTCTACTTTCAGTTGTGTTTTAGTTATTGAATAATTCTATATTCGTTGAAAATAATAACAATTGTAGAATGAGTTATACTTTGAGTTGTATTTTAGTTGATTGTATATTCATTTAATGATAATAAGTTTCCACAATCCATCTTATTTACACAATCAAATCCAGAAAAACTATACAGATGTATATTCATTTGTTAGTTTTGTTGTTTAATATACATAGCATTAACTAAAATAATATTCCCTTTTTTGCATCAACCATCATGTTATATGTAAATAAGAATGATCTTTCATCGGCTCATAAAAAAATATAATTTATAGTTATTTTCAAATATGCAAGATAAAATTACAACCAGCTTATGCAAATGATTTGACACTCTTACAGCAGAGAAAATTTTAGACAAAAACCCAATTTTTTTTGTGATGATAGAACACAAATGGAAATTATGTGGATAACTCCATGTATATTTATATGCACGACCTATTATTTATTTGATTTGCATAAGTATAGAACAAGCACCCAAATTTTTTTTGTGATGACAAAACACAAACAAAAATTATTTGGATAACTCCATGTATATGTATATGTATGATCTATTATTTGTTTGATTTATTGGGATTAAAGTGTCTCAACCATTACAAATCCTAACATTGTTTTTGGTATTTTTTATTTATTATTTTAATTCATTTATT
Organism: Sequoia sempervirens; assembly: GCA_007258455.2. NCBI lineage: Eukaryota > Viridiplantae > Streptophyta > Pinopsida > Cupressales > Cupressaceae > Sequoia > Sequoia sempervirens. Next base: position 59,844 of record VDFB02389782.1, read on the forward strand.
GCCTACAAATGTCTAGTCATCTAATGGGACCCACAGGCTTGTTGGCATCCTACTTGGCGATGATTGTATGACACATGTTACACATGTAGAGGTAGGCATACCACTATGAGGATCTTGACAAGTGTTAGCCTATGACAAATTCTCTGACAGAATGAACAAGTGGTAGGAGATACCTTTTGCATGAGGAAGGTGGGTGCCCAAGTTGGGTTATGACAAGTTGTAAGAGAATATGCTATCAATAGTCATTTATGACAGATTCTCTTACAACCATAAGTGTTGTAAGTTATGATAGTTGTAAGATGTGTAAGAGAATCTGTCATACCTCCAAATGGTAAATTTTGAGTGCCCAACTTATGAGGTTTGAATGGGGAGTCATTTGGAGATGTACATGTGTCATTTACATGCTTTTTGGTGGCTGAAAAATAGGGCCAAATGCTTTACACGACCCCATCTTGATTCATCTAGAAGCTTCCTTTGTTGTTGTATTTCTCTATAAAAGGTAGCCTTGGGGAGTATTACTTATGTTGTTTGTAGGTGAAGTGTTATGCTACCGATGTTAATCCAGATTGTGGGTTGTTAGTTATAGACTCCCGTTGAAGAAGCTAAGTGTTGATATTGTATTATAAGAAATTTGTTTACTAGAATACAAAGTATTGTGATTTTGGAGTGTGGGGTTTTTCACCCGAAAGGGTTTTACCCATGATATATTTTGTGTTCATTGTGTTTATCTTTATGCATTTTTACTATCTCCTTATGACTGTATTTCTAATTCTGTAATAGTTAAAGATTGTAAAGAAAATTTGCATTATCTCCCCCACTATATTAGTGTTAGGAAGCATTTTCCACAGATTAAATTCCTTTTAATTGGTATTAGAGCTTGGCCATTTTTGGTTCCATTATTGGATAGTGGGTTTTTTGTACTGATCTCAGTTTGAGTGGGAACTTTTATAGAGTATTTTCAGAATCTTGTTACAGGAAGAAGATGGCAAGCACATCCAAAAAAGTTGATATGGAGAAGTTTAATGGTAGCAAATTTGAACTTTGGAAGTTGAAGATGGAAGATATTTTCGTAGATCGTGATCTATGGGTTGCAGTATCTAGAACGAAACTAGCTAACATGACCTAGGATGTTTGGGATTTTACTGATCAAAAAGCTAAGGGCCTCATAAGGCTCTGTTTGGAAAACTCTGTTCTTTTGAATGCCCATTAAGATAGGACTGTGAAAGATCTTTGGAAGAAGCTTGGAGATGTTTATCAGGCTAAATCCTTGGTAAACAAGCTTTTTCTGAGAAAGAAAATGTATTCTCTAAAGATGGAAGATGGAGGATCGATTGTTGATCATCTTAATGCTTTTAACATGATAGTTTCTCAACTGGGTTTTGTTGGTAACATGATCGAGGAGGAGGATTGTTGCATGCTTATGTTATGTTCTTTACTGGACTCTTGGGACCACCTTGTTAAGGCTATTAGGAGTACAACCACCAAGTTCAAGATGGATGAGGTGGTAGCATCATTACTTCTGAAGAGATGTGGAGGAAGAGTTCTGAGTTGGCTAAGGAGGCTCTTGCAGTTTGTGGAAGATAAAAAGAGAAAGGAAAGAAGAAGGACAAGAAAGATGAAAGCGACAGATCCAAATCTCATGGGAGATCTATGTCTCTTGGAAATTCCAAGTAAAAATGTTGGAACTACAGAAAAACTAGAAATTTTTGTAAAGATTGTAAGGAGGAGAAAGAGAAGAAGAAGAGACCCTTTGATTCAAATTCAGATAAATCTGCTTAGGATGATAGTGAAGACTTTATTGTAGCCTTAGAAACACATGCATCAGAAGATGTGCGACTGATAGATTTAGGTACATCTTTTCACATGACCTCACATTGGGGTTGGTTTTCTAAGTATGAAGAATATGATGGTGGGAAGGTGTATCTCTGAGATGAATCTCATCTTAAGATCGTTGACTGTGGAAAAGTCAAGATTAGATTCCCTGATGGTAGAGTGAAGGGAATCAATGGTGTTTTGCACATCCCAAGTTTGGCATGGAATCTACTCTCTATAAATAAGTTGGGAGATGTGGGTGTGCAGGTTTTTTTATCGCAAGGAGGATGTAAGATGACTAGAGGTTCTATATTTCTTACTAAGGGTGTTCAAATCGATATCTTGTATAAGCTAGATGCATGCATTGTATAGTGCAATAGTGCTTCTGTGGAGTCCAAGAAGAGGTCTCTAGATTCTTCATCCTCACCATCAGATCGAGTAGTGAAGAAGACTATTGCTTCTACATCTGATGGTCATGATTTTTGGGTACCTAAGGGTGCCAATGCTTTGGAGATGAAACTTCCAATAGAGAAGACGATGTTATGGCATCAAAGACTTGGTCACATTGGTGAGAAGGGTGTTAAAACCTTGAAAAATAAATTCCTCATTGAGGGACTTGATGATTGTAATCTTGAGTTTGATTTATGTGAACACTACATCTATTGTAAATAAAATCATGTTTACAGTATTTTACTCTAGTTCTCACAAATCTTCTAGGTTGTTGGACTTGATACATTTTAGATGTTTTTGGTCTTGTTAATGTTCCTTCGATTTCTAAATCTATATTATTTTTTTCATTCATTGATGAATATAGTAGAAGGATATTTGTTTATTTTATTAGAAGTAAATCTAAAGTCTTTATTTAGTTTAAGGAGTTTAAGGCTCTTGTTGAGAATTAGACTAGTAGAAAGATTAAGTTTTTGAGGACTAACAATGGTGGTGTGTTTTTCTTAGTAGATTTTGACAGGTTTTGTAAGGACCATGGGATTGAGAGGCATAAGACAACTCCATACACCCCTCAATAGAATGGAGTTGTAGAGAGGATGAACATGACAATGGAGAGGGCTAGGAATATGCTTAGTGGTGTTGGCCTCAAACAAAAAATTTGTGCTGAAGTTGTAGCCACTACCTACTATCTGGTAAATAGATCTCCTACATTATCACTTGTTGATAAGACACCTATGGAGGTGTAGTCAGGAAATAAGCCCTCATTGAGACATCTTAGAGTATTTGGTTGTGAAGCTTATGCTCATGTTCTGAGTGAAAAAATATTGGAGTTGGAGAAAAAGGTAGTGAAGTGTATCTTTATCGGCTATGGTGTTAGTGTAAAAGGGTACAAACTTTGGGATCTAGTTTTAGAGAAGGTTCTCTACAATAGAAGTGTTATTTTCAGAGAGATGAAATATTCCACTATTGAGCTGCAACTAGAGAAAGATGAGAAGCATAATAAGGAGGTAGTTCAGATTCCTTCTACCCCTAAAAGATAAGAACTACGAGCTCCTGGTGGGACTGATGATGAGGAGAGCTCTAGTAGCTCTGAAAGTTTAGAAGATGAAGAACCTCAACCTCAACCTTTGAGGAGGTCTACTCATGATAGGAAACAACTTGATAGATATGGTTATTCACTAGATAGATTTGGTTATTCATTGTTAGATTCCAGTTGTATTTTTCCTTTGATTGCTAACACTAATGAGCCTAGGACTATTAGAAAGGCCATGGGTATGAGTGATGTAGACTATTGGATAAAAGCCATGGATGAAGAGATGATGTCTTTAAAGAAAAATGATACTTGGGATTTGGTACCTTTGCCTGAAGGACGTAAGCCCGTGGGATGCAAATGGGTGTTCAAAAAGAAGTATGGTCCTGATGGTAGTGTTGAGAAGCATAAAGCTTGGTTGGTCATGAAGGGATATTTCCAAGTTGAGGGAATAGATTATGGTGAGATTTTCTCTCCAGTTGCAAAGCTAACATCCATTCGGTTCTTGTTATCACTTGCTACAATACATGATTGGGAAATCAAGTAGATGGATGTGAAGACAACATTCCTTCATGGTGATTTGGAGGAAGAAATTTATATATCATAGCCAAAGCATTTCATGGTGAAAGGTAAAAAAAATCTAGTTTGCAAGTTGAAAAACTCTTTGTATGGTTTGAAGCAGTATCCTAGGATGTGGTACCAAAATTTTGATACCTATGTGTTGAGTTCAAGATTTTGGAGGTCTAAATCTGATCATTGTGTTTACTTCAAAACTGATAATGGTTGCATTCTCATTATTGCTTTATATGTGGATGATATGTTATTATTTGGGAATGGCTCTTTGATTTCCAACTTGAAGTCTCAATTGTTAGCATAGTTTGAAATGAAAGATCTAGGTACAGCTAGGTAAATTTTGGGAATGGAGATTAGAAGAGATAGAGATAATAAAAAGATTTGGTTAAGACAAAGTAAGTATGTTAATACAATGTTGGAAAGATTTAGCATGTCAGCTTGTAGACCGATGATTGTTCCTATTGCATTGAGAATGCAGTTATCTATGGAGGATTGTCCAAAATCTCCTACTCAAGTGGAGAACATGGCTAGTGTACCATATGCGAGTGCTATTGGAAATATTATGTATGCTATGGTCTATACTAGACTAGACATTGCCTAAGCAATGGGAATCCTAAGTAGATATATGGCTAATCCTAGATGAGTGCATTGGGATGTAGTTAAGAGAGTGTTTAGATATTTGAGGGGTACTTTTGAGTATTCCTTGTGTTATCATGGTTATCCTATTAGACATTGGAATTCTTTGAGTATTTGTGGATATGTGGATTTAGATTGGGCAGGTGACATTGACAATAGAAGATCCACCAGTGGTTATGTTTTTACTATGAATGGTGGTGCTATTGTTGGATGAGTAAGTGGCAAGATGTAGTCGCTTTGTCCACAACAGAAGCACAGTATATGACAACTACTCATGCTTGTAAGGAAGCCATTTGGATTATATGGTTGTGTTCAAACATTAGGTTTTATGCAGGATTGATTACCATCTGTTGTGATAGTTAGAGTGCTATTTTCTTAGCAAAGAAAATGACTTTCCATGCCAGAACTAAGCACATTGATGTTTAGTTTCATTTTTTTTGAGATATGGTAGAGGATGGAAAGGTAAAATTGGAGAAGTTTGACACTTTGAAAAATATTGTAGATGCATTGAAAAAACTAGTGAGCACAAACAAGTTTAGATGGTGTTCCAGTTCTATGGGCGTCTCGCCCCCCTGCAGTTGATCTATGGGCTATTTGAAAGGTCTTTGACAAGTGGGAAAATGTTGGGATTAAGGTATCTCAACCTTTGCAAGTCCTAACATTGTTTTTGGTATTATTTATTTATTATTTAATTTATTTATTGCCTACAAATGTCTAGTCATCGAGTGGGACCCACAAGCTTGGTGGCATCCTACTTAGTGATGACTGTAAGACACATATGTTACACATGTAGAGTTAGGCATCCCACTATGAAGATCTTGACAAGTGTCAACCTATGATAGATTCTATGACAAAATGGACAAGTGGTAGGAGATACCTTTTGCATGGAGAAGGTGGGTGCCCAAGTTGGGTTATGACAAGTTGTAAGAGAATATGCTATCAATAGTCATTTATAATGTATTCTCTTACAACTATAAGTGTTATAATTTATGAAAGCTGTAAGATGCGTAAGAGCATCTGTCACACCTCCAAATAGTAAATTTTGAGTGCCAAAATTAGGAGGTTTGAATGGGGATTCATTTGGAGACGTAGATGTGTCATTTGCATACTATTTGGTAGCTAAAAAATAGGGCCAAATGCTTTGTGCAACCCCATCTTCTTGATTCATCTAGAAGCTTCCTTTGTTATTGTATTTCTCTATAAAAGGTAGCATTGGGGAGTATTAGTTATGTTGTTTTTTGCAAGTGAAGTGATATGTTGCCAATGTTAATCCAGATTGTGGTTTGTTAGTTGTAGACTCCTGTTGAAGAAGCTAAGTATTGATATTGTATTGTAAGAACTTGTTTACTGGAATACAAAGTATTGTACTTTTGGAGTGTGGGGTTTTTCACCTGAAAGGGTTTTCCCCATGATATATTTCGTGCTCATTGTGTTTATCTTTATGCATGTTTACTATCTCCTTGTGAATGTGTTTTTGATTCTATAATAGTTAAATATTGTAAAGAAAATTTGCACTATCTCCCCCACTAGATTAATGTTAGGAAGCATTTTCTGCACCTTAGCTTCCTTTCATGATTTGTATAAGGAGTGTAGAATGAGCTATACTTGAAGTTTCTTTTAGTTAATTGTATATTCATTTCTTAGTTTTATCATTTAATCAAAAGAACATTAACTAAAATAATAGTCACTTTTTGCATCAACCATGTTAAACATAAATATGAAACATCTTTCATCATGTTACACAAAACATCCAATTTATAGTTATTTTCAAATATGCCAAATAAAATTACAATAAATTTGTATAAATGATTTTAATATGCATTTTTTGACCAATTACTATATTTTAATTGTCTTCTTCTCCCATGTAAACATCTTCACTCTTTTGAGTCAAATATTGCACTTAATATAAAAGTGTTCTTCATTTTCCACACAATTCTTATTGTATTGCAGTCCTCATATGCATGAAAATGAATTTTGTCACAAAAAAAAAGAAGATAATTACAAATAACTAAAGTATCTATAATTCTACTCTCTTTGCTCGCATATATTTCTTCCCATAATTCAAAGCATGTATAATACCACACTTGTTATTAACATTACTATTAGTTACTTGTATCATTTCCACCTTTCATCTAATGACATACAAATTAATAAATGTCAATATTAGTTCCATTCAATCATTTCATCATATTCCTTATCATTACTTACTTTTCTTATTCAATCACAAAAACATTAATTTATTTATTGCACATACATATTTGCAAATACACACGGATATGTGCATGTACATACATGCCTAGATGTACTTAACTACATTTGCACATTCTGGTCTTAGTTAAAATATGTTGTGCATAAAAGACATGCCTAGGAGAATGTCAAACTGAATTGAAAAATGTAGTCAGGGGCTTGCGTATATCTTGCAAACACCAATATAAAAACAAATAAGCCATATTGAATGTACCCCATCATAACAACAGGAAAAGATCATGAATTTCAATGCATGAAATGGAACACAAAAATACAAACAAATATATACAAATATATATATATGTACATGTATGTGCATATGTACATTGAGTCGTGCATGGACGTACAAATGTGGATGTGCTTATAGATGTGCATATACATATACATGGAGTTATCCACATATATGTACATATATATACATACATATGTATGGTGTGCATGGATGTGTAGATGTGGATCTACTTATAGATATCAATTTATAGTTATTTCCAAATATGCAAGATAAAGTTACAACTAGTTTATGCAAATGATTTTAATATGTAGTCTTTGACCTATTATTTGTTTGATTTGCATAAGTATTGAATAATTGTATATTCATTAAAAACAATAAAGATTGTAGAATGAGAAATACTCGGAATTGCTTTTAGTTAATTGCATATTATTTTTTAATTTTATCATTTAATCAAAGAACATTAACTAAAATAATAGTCTCTTTTTGCATCAACCATGTTATACATTAATATGAAACATTTTTCATTTGTGTGTATATATATATATATACTTAACTAAAATTGCACATTCATATCTTAATTGAAATATGCTATGCATGAAATGTTGGATGATCAAAATGATGTCATGGTGGAGTATATGTCTCCAGACATATGAAAAGGAAACAAAAACACAAACATAGAAATTGTAGCATTGCCTTTACAAGCAACAAAGAGATTGCAACTATATACTTTTTTCACTTAATTTAAGAAATGAAGGATATAGGTGACAAAAGTTTTAGTAGAAACCTTCCACATATTTTATTCACTTTACCTAAGAAATGGAAAATACAGTTTATACATCAGATAAGAAAATCACATTGCTTATGAAAATAGAGAATACCATGACATAGTCTGCAATGGTTAGAAATATGCATCACTTCTAGGCACTGCAGGCTATGCATAGATATAATCATATTTAGATTGCTCTGGTGATATGGAAATAATCTTCAATGCCTGTTCCCTCTTCTGTTCTTTGAGACATTCTATGTCAGCATTGTAGAAACCATTTATGACATAGTTGTCAATGATGGTGAATTCATACATGAAAATTAGTGCATCTTTGGTCCAAAATGAAAGGGGAAATATATTTTGAAGGTTATTTCCATAACATGAGAGAAATCTACGTTTTAACATGAGATAAATCACATTGTTGACACTACAAAAGAATACAAGATACACGTGTAAATATAACTAGCTCAAGAATAGCTTAAATAGATAAAAGAATCATTTGTTGTAGATATGGACATGTGAGGCATCACACACACAATCATGTGAATATGTGTTATTGCTCAGTGGCAGCTTAACAAATAATGTGACTACCCTTTTACCATTTAATTGTATAATTCGTAGTGGTAATCAAAAGAGCATACTTGCAATGTATGTTCATCAATTCAAATATTTTCCTTAGGCGTGGGCCTTGTGTGTAGATTCCTTTCTCTACTCACTCTTATTATGGATTGGTTGTTACTACTGATTATATGGTAAAAACATTTTTAGGGTACTCACATAATTTGTTAAATTGTCACTGATAAACAACTTTTTTTTTTTTTGTAGATTGAACCAGTCAAAAAATGCCCTTACTGAATGTTGAAGCTTGATTGCATCTACCAAGATTAACTTTTGTGTGTTTATATCTAAACCTGTACTATCCTATAGTTAAGTTTGGTTTTATTTGTTCTGAGACTTTTATTTGTTGTTCTTTTATCTTGCATATTATTATACTTCTCTTTACCTTTCCTACTCCCTATTGTGCTTCCAAGTTATTGCAACAAATACTTTAGGCACCATATTTTAGAGATCGTCTCCATACAATTGTCACCATCCACGTGTGGTTGTTTCTAAGAAAAAATTGAACACCATTTTTGCATTTCTTAGAAGTATTCTATACATTGTTTCAATGTTTAGATTTTATATAATTGCAATTCTAAGTCATATGTTTTTTGATTGTTAGTTGTTTGATTTATTGAACTAAATAAGAAATTGTCAAAAAAAAAAAAGCGATGACATATATTTTATTATACATTACACTTCTCTTTCAAATATTCTTATGGTTGACTTCACCTTGACAACTTACTACTGTATTTGCAGATTGTTGCAGTAGACATTTCAAGCATCAAATTTTGAAGATTATTTCCATATCATTTTCATCTCTTAGGTGTCACTATTGCTATGAAAAATTTGATCTGTATTTTTATTTTCATGAAACTATTACATTCATTGTTGCAGTCTTATGATTTAATCTTTATACTAGAGCTTAAATAACAAGCCTATTAAATCATGTGTATTTTAATTGTCTGTTGCCCAATTCATTGAATTGTTCAATATGAAATAGTTTAATATGGTGCACAACAATACCATTAAATTCCATGGACTTTATTTGTAGGTTGTATGAATGGAATCACAATTGAGTCCATATGCAATCCAGTCCATCAATGCTAGAGACATTGTTCTGTCTCCACGCCTTCAAGTCCTTTCCTTTAAGAAAATAGGTTCAAGTGAAAACCAGATAAATTGATACAAAGTAGTATTGTTTGACGATCACTATATGCAACTGGCCCTTCTCCCCCAAAAATACAATAACTTTTTTTTCTCAAATATGGTCAATATTTGATCAATAGTGTCCTTGATGGATTATGTTTATTGAGCCACTAGGGAATCAAGGTAGACTATAATATTCCACTTCTCTTCTTTCATGTTGTCTATCTATGTTGCTTAGCACTTCCACGAACTTATCAAAAAGCATGTTTCACTTTTATAACATGACTATAATAATACTTGGTTTAAATGTGATTGTAACAAACTCCTTGGTGCTTGGAATCCCAAATTACTTATACAAACAACAACAAGAACAAATATAACCAACGAAAATGCCATCCCCATATGCCAAACCATTAAAATTTGGGCTCTAATTCCCTTCAACAAAGAAGGGTGGCTCTGAAAATACAATTCCTATTAAAGCTTTAAACCCTTATCAAAGTAGATGGTCCATTAAAGGTTGTGTGTCTACAAAAAGAGGTATGCACAAGTATAGGTCATAGTGTGGTGATGGGAAAATGCTTATTTTTGATGTTATTGATGTTGAGGGTACAAAGATACAAATCACTTGCTTCAATGATATTGTGGAGTTACATTACAATAGGGTTGAAATTGGTACATTCTATTATATTTCAAATGGTTCTATTAAGGATGCTAACCCACAATACAAAAAATTGAATAGCCACATGGAAGTTGCATTGGACCAAGGCTCCATACTAAAATGTTGTGTTGATGAACTAGTTGTCCCCCACAAGCCATTTAGGTTCACACCAATTAATGAAATCCCTAGGCTCAACAACGATATTGTTGTTGGTGTCATTGGTTTTGTTTACACCATTGGTGATGTCTCAATAATATGAAGGAAATATGGAACAAAGGTCCCAAGGAGATTGATACAACTAGATGATTTGTCATGTATAAGCATTGTTGTAAACTTATGGGGCCCTGATATCAAAAGAGAATGGGAAGAACTTAAAAAAATGGTGGGCATGGAAATACTGGTTGTATTTGTCCTTAAGAATGGTCGTGTATCTGAGTTCAATGGAAAAGTTCTTAATTCCACCTGAGAAACAATGTTGACTGTAAACCTTTCCATACTCAAAGCTAATAGCTTGAAGAAGATAACCAAAAAGGTAGGAATTAATGTCATTCCAAATCTAATAAATCATGACCAAGTGGATGCGATGTGCAAAATAATGACAATTGCATCTATTTTGGATTGCTACAACCCTGATACAGAATCTTTCTAGGCTATTGTCAATGCCACTGTTAAGTATATCAAAGAATATGACTTCTATTACCTTGTTTGCATGGTGTTGATTAGCAGGAAAGAGTGTAAAAAAAATCTTGCCAAAAATGATGAAAGTATATGGTTCTATTCTAGATGTCAGGTGTCAACACTAGATTATAAATATAGATATCTGCTATAGCTAAAGATACAAGACCACACAAGAAGCATGCAGACCATCGCTTTTGATGATGTTGCAACTAATTCACTAAATTTGTCTGCAACAAATATGTACATGCTGCAATATGACACATAAGCTACATCATCCCTTGAGGTGATCATTAGAGTTGCCATGTTCATCCATTTCAAATTTTCCCTCTTAGTCAAACATGAGATCTATAATTTGGAGAGTAGGTTGTGTAGCATCATAAATTATACACCTTTGCTAGGGTGTCCAATTTCATGCTCTACTAGCACTCATTTTGGTGTGTCTCATTTTCTTATGCATTGTAAATCAATTAATAAATCAAAAACATAAAGTTACTCTTATCTAGGCCCTATTTTAAAATAAGAGGTCTTCCTATATTTAATTTTTACTCCAAAATCAAATTCTTCCTTCAAAATTCACATCTCAAAACTATAGTCCTTGGGCTTGAAGTTGGGCTTGATTGGTTGAGATTGGGTTGACTGGGTCAACCCATTCTAGAATAGGTCGACTAGGTCGACCTTGTCCCCTTAAATAGGACCTAAATTTGAATTGTACAACGATAATATGCTGAGGCATGAGAATTCTCCTCTATGTCGGCCTACCTTGAAAATTAAGCCCTAAAATTGTAAGAGAGAGGTATAAAAGCATATCTTCTCTCTCATTTTAAGGGATCTAAAAGACAACAAGCAAGAAAAAGAAATCAAGTGCAAGCATGAAGGAAGACTGCAAAAGGAGACAACCATTATTAAAGAGACAAGGTCCATCATACATTTTCCCATCATTCTTCTTCTATCATATCATTCTTCAATTATCTCAAGATCTTCATCCTCTCATCAACATGGAAGTTTCAAGGGATGTAGGAGATTAGCAAAGAGTCACCAACTGCTAATGTGGAGAAGATTCATGAATTCCCTTTTCCCATGGATGTGACTCAAAAAAAGTAATCTCCTTATAATAGAAACTACTGCTATTAAAGTGGATCCCTATAATGATGAAAAGGTTATTAAAATCGAGAAATGTTTAGAACCTAAAGAAGAAAAGGAATATTCTCCTCTTTTACATGATTCTCCTGATATCTTTGCTTGGACTTATTCAAATATGCTTGGCATTAACCCTCTGATTGTCACCCATAACATTGTCTTACTCCCCAATTCAAAACTTGTAAGGCAGAAGATTAGGAAGATGAATCCTAAGATCACTTTACTTGTAAAAGCTGAAATTGAGAAGCTCTTAGAAGCTAGTTTTATCTGATCTATAGATTATTCTCCTTGGATTTCAAATATTTTGCCACTTGCTAAACTTGATAATAAGATACACATGTGTACTGACTTTAGAGACCTTAATAAAGCCTCTTTGAAAGATGATTTTCCTCTTCCTAATATTAACATGATAGTTGAATCTATAGTTGGTCATGCCTTGTCTTTTATGGATGGGTTTTTGGGGTACAATCAAATATTTATTCATCCTCAAGATCAATACAAAATTGCTTTCATAATGCCTTGGGGTACCTTTTGTTGGGTGGTTATGCCTTTTGGCCTAAAGAATGTGGATGCAACTTATTAGCTAGGTATGACACTTATCTTTGATGATTACATATATAATATTTTGGAGGATTATGTTGATGATATCTTGGCTAAGTCTATTTCTTGCCAAGATCATGTTAAAATTCTTTGACAAATATTCAAGCATATTCATAAATATAACATTCATTTTAACATGCCACCACCCCAAAACATTTCTCAGTTGCATAGATTACAAGGGACAATTCAAGCTATTCATAGGTTTGTGTCCCAACTTGTGGATCGAACCCTCCCTTTTACTCAATTGCTTAAAAAGGATAGTGGTTTTTGATGGGATGATGATTGTCAAAAATCCTTTGATGATTTAAAACATTACCTTGCCAATCCTCCTATATTACAATGAACCATTCCAAATAAGCCTTTCCTTTTATATACTTCTTCCTCCAATGCTCTTGCAACCTTATTAGCACAACATGATGATGAAAGTAAAGAACGTCTTGTGTATTACATAAGTTGTACTTTACTCGATTATGAGGTCCGATAGACTGCAATAGAAAAGCATTGTTTAGCCTTGGTTTTTGCAATACAAAAACTGAGACATTATCTTCTTAATGCAAAAATTCATGTTATTGTTAAGTTTTATCCTTTGAAACACCTTTTCTTTAAGACTGATCTTTCAAGATGATTAGCAAAATGGGTTATGATGTTAAGTCAATTTGACCTTAAACTGATCTCTCAAAAGTGAATTAAAGGGCAAGCCTTAACTGATCAATTAGCTGAGGTTCCTTCATCCCTTGCTTTCCCTGATCAAGATGTCTTTCTTGATGATTTTATTCTTCCCATAGATGTGAATACAACAAGGGACTTATTCTTTGATTGATCTATATGTTGAACTAGTTCAGGTGTTGGTATTATATTATTACCTCCCTTAGGAAATCCTATTCCTTTGTCCCACCATCTAAATTTATTGTGCACCAATAATATAGTTGAGTATGAAGCACTTGTTGCTAGCTTAAAAATGGATTTGTCTTGAAAAATTAAACATTTTCATATCCATGGTGATTCACAATTGATTGTGAGACGGGTCATGGGCAATACATATCAAGTTGAACAAACTAAGATTTCCCAATACTGTGACTTAGTTTTAAAAACCATAGATTCAATCTCTCAAAAGGATAATTGACATGTGGATGTGATGGCAAGTGTTGCTTCCCTCACATCCCTTGAAGATCCTTCTGTAGACTATCAATTCACTATAAGTAACCTTGGATCTTCGACAATTCATAGCAGTTTGAATGATGTTGCTTGTTGTTTTAACATAGATTTTGATGAATGGTATTCTCATATTTTTTGTTATTTGCATGATGGAACCTTCCCTGATTCTACAAACAAGCATACTAGGACTCAGATTAGAAAATTATCAACAAGATACATTATCCTTTCTAATGTCTTGTATAGGAGAGGATACAATGGTCTTCTTTGTTGCATTAATAAATTAGAGATCCCTATTGCCCTTGAAGAAGTGCATTCAAGAACTTGTGGAAGACACTTTGGTGGAAAATATTTAGTTCAAAAGCTACTTCGTATAGGATACTATTGGAAAACAATGGAAAAATACTCATTTGCTTTTGTAAAAAAATGTCACCAATGTCAACGACATAACAATTTAATTCATGCTCTAGCACGTGAACTTAGGTCTTAGTGTAAGGCCTCTCTTTGCATGTGACTAATACAATCTTAAAGTGTTATATATTCCTCCTAAATAGATGGTTAGATATTTTGCAAGTGATATGAATTGTCTAACAGTAACCTTATAGTTTCACGTTATGTTATATCACTGTTATTTTACTTAATGAAGATGTATGTGCATGCGAATTATTGTATGAGATTCGAACTTATAAGATGAATCTGAAATAAGATAATTGTTGTGTCGTATTACATTGGAAGTGTAATTAGCTATGTAAATGATTCATGAATAAAGTTACAAAGATTCAATTTACAATTAATGTTGTTTATTAATATGTCTAACTGTGCTTGATTATGTTGTGCAGGAAATTAAATGAGTCGATGTGGGATTAACATTAAAGGTCGAGAAGATAACGGTGCTAGCATGAGAAGGGATAACCATCAAGTGCAAATCAAAAGACTTCTTGTTGAGGATATAAATTTATCTCCATCCGAGACCTAAAAGCAAGTAGAGTAAATGTATTGGAGGGCTAAGGAATCAAATATGCAAATAGGAGGATGGATAAATATTGGAATCAAATCAGATACATCTTTGGGAAGTTCTAAGTGTAGCCCTATTTGACTTAGAAGGGTTTGAGGTTTTATTATTGATTGGCTGATTATGTTTGAGTAGAATCCAATTGTAGGTCATGTGATGTGAGTTTGGTTAGGGTTGGAACCCTTGGTCAAGATCAAAACTCGTATGGATTCTTTTGTGGGTTTTAAAAAGGGATTATTGAGTCAATTTCCTTGGTTTTTGAACAAGAATAGACCCCTAGGACCTATACCTATGGATTTGGAACCTTTTTGACATGTGAACTTGTCCTTGGAGTGTGAAAAGACCCCTCAGAAGTCCACATTCATGAATGTGACGAATTCAAAAGTGTTGGGGCTTGGGAAAAGTGACTTGTCACTCTCAACTTCCCGCTCCCCAAAAGTTCTTGGAATTGGCACAAGACTCACACATGTGTGAGCACTTGTGGGAAAAAGTGTAGGTTTGGAGGATTCCTTTATATCTCAAGAAGATGGAAGATTTGGACATTTCCCACTTCTCCTTTTGGAGAACTTGTGAAGTGAAGAAAAGAAGGAGATAGTCAAGGATGGAAGAATAGGAGTTCAAAGGAAAGCAGCTTGTAGAGAGATAAGTCTTTTTCCATTTCTTATTCTTAATATTGGTAGAGATAGTTTGATCTATGCATTGAATCATAAGTAAGATTGTTTAAGGGATATATTAGAGTAATGTGTTGTATAATGAGCAAGCTTGTTATAGCACTAAGATCTCACCATTGAATTACAATGGTGTATAATGTATTTCTTGCTCGAGGGTATGGCTAGAGCCCACGAGGCTCCATGAAGCCATTACGGTAGGGAGGAGAGCAAGACCTTGTTCAAGAGTTTGTAATTCAATTATTTCCTCAAATATTGTGGTAATATTTTAAGTCAAAAAAAGAAAGAAAGATGGGTTTCATATTATTTTATTTTTTTTAAGAAGAAAATTATAGGAAAAGAGCAAGGTCATTGCATTCACATGCAAAATCATTTGTTTCTCAATGTTAAAAGAAAAGAGAAAGCCTTATCCTTTTGGGTGTTGATTTATGGTATTCCTAAATATTGTTGGTAATATTGAAAGTTAGTATTGTGTTTTAGAAGAAAGATACAAAAGAAAACAAATTCTAAATGTTAACATGTTATCTTTTTTTTATTGCAAGTTTTATTCATTGGCATGTTATTTGTGCCATTCTTTTTATGAATAAGTTGTAATATGGAAAGTTTAGATAATAGGATTTGTATCTTGTTTCTATGAATAACAAGACACTCTATGAAACTTTAATTGACTCAAGAAATGTATAGGGCATGGAAAGGAAATCTTTTGAAAATGAAGGAGAAATTGTACCAATCTAATTGAGTTTCCTTTTGTATTAGCAATAGAAAAAGTATTCTATGTGCTTGTACAAAAAGAAGTGGTGGAAATAAAGAGCTACTTTCAATAGTATGAGATACCAAAAAGAAAAAAACCAGTATATAAACTCAAGTGTATTTCTTCTTGTGATGGAATGAGAATATATTATGTATTTAAGAGCAGCTAAAGAAATCAGATTTGTGGGAGAAGGATTACCATCAAAAAGAAGAAATATTTGCTAACCTCTTTGCTAAAGTGAATGAACAACTCATTTTACTCATCTTTGTGCAAGATCATGTAAATATACATATTCTTCATTTATAAAGTTGATTTTTATTTAGTATATATGTAAGTAATAAAGTATATAAATAAGAAAAGAGAGATATTAAGTATTCATGTTTTTAAATACATATACATTGATATTTATACTCTTAAATATAAAATATAATAGAGATTAAAAACTATGGTGTATTCATATATAATATATGCATATTATATATTACATCGTATATGAAATATATAATAAATTTATTATATATAAACAATTTAAACTATTAAAATTTTAAAGATTAAACAAAACAAAAATATACGAAGTCTGTTGTGTGTCAGTTCCGTGCAGCAACAACGCGATTTGCTCATCCAGTGCTCTGTATTTTTAAAGAAAAAAAGGAGAAAGACATATATTTTTGGTTTGTAATATATAAATCTTGTAAAATAAAATGGAACCCCTCCCGTGAGATAAAAATAAAATAGCACATATTAATAAATTTATGGGCAGCTGTGCTGGGAAGCGTTAAAAGAAAAACAGTTTTAAATTTAAATAAAATATGTTGTTGGCTGCTAGATATATGAATAGAGGACCAAAATATAATCATGAGAAGACATAATAATTATCCTTTTGTTCCTCCTTCCATTGAAACAATCCCATAGTATGGCTGCAGGCAGGAGAACAAAAAAAGAGAAGAAGCTAGAAACGGATCTCTGTCAATAAAATAAATTTGTATTTAAAAATATAACTGCTATTAAAGATTTAAATAATACAAGAATATACACATGCATATATTTATCAGCATAAGCTGCTCTAAATGAATACATCATAAATCAAAGGAAATATATTTGTAGAACGAAGCATCGAATCATTTCATCCTTCAGTTCTCTCCTCTCCACTGCTTCGAACTTTACCGATCTTATGCGTTCCCAGGGCCATTCCTTTTGCATGGTGATCAACTCATAGCAATGGTTA
The DNA here is from genome assembly GCA_007258455.2 of Sequoia sempervirens. Taxonomy (NCBI): domain Eukaryota; kingdom Viridiplantae; phylum Streptophyta; class Pinopsida; order Cupressales; family Cupressaceae; genus Sequoia; species Sequoia sempervirens. The sequence continues at coordinate 77,217 of VDFB02389782.1, forward strand.
AGAGTCTTCTGTACTTATGCTAAGGAAATTAAAAAAAGAAGAAAAGAAAGAAAGATTGTCACAATGAATACCTCAGTTGGGCTGCCTTCTGTTCGATGCTGCTAATCCGACTTAACTACTGCAGACCTTTCTAAATATGAAGTGTAATGTCCAGTCCGAGTTAAAGATGTTTATTACTAGTCACATCGCCTAGCCTAGGATGGTCGATATCATAGAGTCAGCTGGAAAGGTAATTATGGTCTTTCCTTTATGCAAGTAGGGACACACTTGCAGGCTAGCCGTAGGAGCAGGGTTGGTGTAGCATTAACCTTAATCTGTACAACAATAAATGGTAGTCAGGGGTGCACCAATTAAATAACTTTAGACATTCACTATGGCAAGAGATGATAGGTAAGGCCGGTAGTAATAAAAATCTAGGTTGCTTGATTTAGTACCATCATGGGGATTGAGGTGATGATGAGATGGTTTAGAAATCAGAATACGATCTTTGACTTGAATGCCCTCTTCGATTGTTGGGAAATAAAAGTTTTTGGGAATAACTGTATCCAATGCGAATCTTGCCTGCCCATTCGAGCCACCTCACTATATCTGGAATATCATAAATTATGGTCGGTAGCTTCCTACAGCTGCAACATGGTATTGGAAATAACTAGAGGTCTGAATAGCGGTGGAATTAATATCTATGTATACATTGTTTCAGATACGTCGAGACTCCAAAATTGAGCAATTCTTGACTTCTGTCCTAAAATATTAATCATTAAATTGTAAGTGCCAGAAGTGTGGCTAAAATGTATTTTAGTGGATGCCCAAATTAAAAAAAATTAGAAATTTATTGTTGTTCTAGGGATTTCGCAGTACTGACAACATAATATAATTAGAGAGATTAATATTTAGTGAATTCAATCCAGTTTCAGTTTAACCAGTATGTTGATACGTTTTCTTAACTACGTAAGGTAAAAGGATGTTGTGATGTTAAAACCTAAATGTTCTCATATTTGAATCATGGCTGAATTTTTTATTAAAAATAAACTTACTCTAAAACCCTCATTGAAACCATAGTACAGGCTGCAGCTCACCAAATTGGCAAAGAAAAAGGTCAATACTGGTGGAGAAGAGTTTGGAGGAACGAAATCAAATAGAGCAGCAAAAACACCATCAAAGAAAAAAAAAAAACAATAGGAAGTCAAATTTCCCAAAGATGTGTGGTAAAAAAGTGAGAGATTTGTTTAATCTTCTTGCTTTGGTACAAACAAAAGATAGCCGTGGCTATGCTTTTAGAGAGTGGCACCAAACCTTGCTGTTCAATATGAACAGGAGCTCCACTTAAATTAGAACATAAGTTGATATATTTATTTTAATAATAACTTAAGTTAATTTATTTATTTTAATAACTGATGTAAGTTGTCATCGTTCAATAAAATGAGAGTTTCATGATATTATATTTGATTGCATAAGAATGTTAGAATGTGGCATGTTTTAAAAGAAAAATTCAAATTTAAGTGAGTACAAATCTTGCAGTAAATAATCCCTATATTAGCAATGAAGCTAGAGTCAAGCAAAAGTATTAATAATAATAACATTATTGGCTGCAATAAATAACGATGCCTCTACTAATAAAGTTTAGCTTGGATAGTAGTAATGAGGTTAAAAAAAAGACAAACAGAAAAAAAGAAAGAAAAGTGGTGATCTAATATCATTAATAATTCCTATCTTGAGCTTTTAAAGACTCCACGTATACCTCATGTTTAAGCATTTCCCTTATTAGATTATATTCCCACTCCCATCTAATCAAAAAGAAAATCACATTAATTGAAAGAAGAATATGTGTAAAAAAAAAGAAAAGATAAAACAAATATAAGGTTAAGAATTACCACATTTTCTTTATTTTAGGTTTTCATTTTTCTTTTTAGAGTGAAATAATATATATAAATATCTTTGTATAATAGGTTTTGGAGTAGCTAAATTGTCATAATTTTTAATTACTTAGGTAAATAGAATATTTAGATTTACACAAAAGAGTGAATAAACAAGCATATAAATAATAATTATAAATAAATAATAACTAAACAAATAAATAGAGTGATATCAATCTATCACATATTTAGAGTTGAAGGGGGGGACGTTAGCTAATCACCTTATTAGTAATTTTGATGGTGGAGATATTAAGAGTAATGCTAGTACAATGGCAAGCAATGATGTGATTAATGAACAAACAAATATGAATTTCAAATTGACTATTAAGAATCTTAGTTCCCATGATATATATATATATATATATATATATATATATATATATATATATATATATATATATATATATATATATATATAGCATTGCCAATAATGAGATTGAAATTAATGTTAAGGTCACCATAAGTTTACTTAATGATAATTGGATTTGAAGTAATGTTGATATCAACGTTTGTCTTTATGCTCGCATAGGGAAGTGTGAACACTGTAATACATGGAAAAAATTTCAAAGAGCATTTATGTCAAAAAAAAAAATGTTAGGTTTTCTAGTGTAAAATTATGGGCATGACACTTAGGTTGCCTCATGGCATTTTTCATTGTGGGGTTTGGATATTATTGGTAAAATTTATCCCCCTTCTTCCCAAGGACATACCTTTATCATCATCACAACAGATTATTTCACAAAGTGGGTAGAGGTTGTTCCCCTTCGATCTACAATTCCTGAAGTAATTTATCAATTCATCCAAGAGAATATTATTTCTCACTTTGGAATACCTTCTTTAGTTCTGATAATGGTACTTCATTTAAGAACAAAGATGTGAAATTTTTTCTTGAGAAATATCACATTCAACATTGTTTTTCAGCTCCTTACTAACCTCAATAAAATGGTCAAGCCGAAGCCTCTAATAAATTGATTGAACAAACCCTTCATAAAACCATTAATAAGCATGGTAAGGATTGGAATATTCAATTAACATACACATTATGGGCCTATAGGACTAGTGTTTGAACTACTATGGGTACTACTCCTTATAATTTAGTTTATGGTACATATGTGATTATGTCTTTTGAGTTGGAAATTCCTTCTTTGAGAGTTTCTCTTAAGGGCATTTTAGATGATGACACTTATAGGGAACAACGTTTGCAACAACTTGAAATGCTTGATGAACAACGTATTAATGCTCTTGAACATATTCAGTCTTACAATAAACCTTTGCAAAAAATTTATAATGATAAAGTGATACAACACTCATTTTTGGTAGGCGATTTAGTTCTTTATGAAAATCAGCGTAATGTGAATGCGCCCTTACCAGAAGAAAAAGGAAAGTTTAGTCTGAATTGGCTTGGTCCATATGTTGTAACTAAATTCTATGGTTCAGGTGCTTACAAGATAGCGGATATGGAAGGTATACCTTTAAAGTAACCTATAAACGCTATGCATTCACGTAGATACTATGCTTAAATTCTTCTCCTCTTTATCCCTCTTATTCTACTCTTTCTTTTTCTTCTTCCTCTTATTGAGTTTTATGATAACATTCATCTTTTCAAAAATCATGCTATGTTAGATAGTTATTATAACTATTTGGTCTCTATTACTTCGTTTTTGACAAAAATCTATTGTCTTTTGTTTTAAATTCTTTATAATTTCCTTTTTGTGAAATTATGAATTACATTGGATGTTAGCATATTACTCAATATTCATTTTTCCATGTTTATTGAATCATGTTGTATTTATTTTTATTTAACTAGATTACATTGATATTTAATTTACATGGAAACATTTCTTTCAATCAATTAATAAATTAAGCATGTATCAATTTAATTGAATGTTACTCATTGATTGCATTAGATATACATTTTTACCATCATATAGGTGCTATTTTGATTAAAGCAAATAGAAAATGTTGTTTTTTATTAAAATAGGATAAGTAACATATACATGCATGCTCGCATACAAAAAAAAGCACCACTAAAAATAAAATGTTGTATGGCATAGTAATAGTATGCGTCTCATCTAGCATTGTCCCTCGGATGATGGTTCCTCAAGCCCTGCAGACCTGGCTATGGCGATGGCTATGAAACAAAGGACTGTTTATGGTATGTCATCGATTGTGAGTGTGTCCTCGATGTGCTCCTCATATCCATCCCCTGGACTACTCTAAGTAAAAGAGCCTCCTAGTGGGCATGTGATAGCTCTCATTCCAATCTCTCTCTCTCCTCTCTCACAAGCTCCAGTTCCACTCTGACAAGATAAAATAATTCCTCATGCCTCCCTGCACTTTGCTATGATGGGACAATCCATGAAGATTGTGGAATGTGCACTGATGTGGCCATACCTCTAAGCATGTGACCCACAAATTCATGCCATCCTCGAGTGCCAACTGTAGTGTCCAAAAAAGTCATAATTAGATCACATTGTGCATAATGTATGGTTTTCTCTTAAGAAAACTCTTGTCATAGTATTTTTACCTGGGTCTCCTTCCTTCCATTTAGGATCCGTAGTTGCCAAAGTGTGAGGTTTCAAACTCTGGGTCATAGCTTGGGGCATGGAACCACTCCCATATCTTCACTCACATACATGTAGTATCTCATGGGGTGGTGATGATATCCTTGCTTGTGTGGATGGTCTCGGTGGGACCTCCTCATCCCTCTCACCTCCCACCTCTACTATGACATCGTCTGGCAATGCACTAGGTGGATCCTTGGTGTCCTCTTCCTCTCCCTCTTCCTCTCCCTCTCCCTCTTCCTCTTCTTCCTCTTCTTCTTCCTCTCCCTCTACTGCTCTAACCCATGGTCTTTGATCTCCTATCAAATGACTGACTAGAAAGATCATCTGCATACCATGGCAACCCCAATACCTATGGTACTCTCTCATAACTCCCACATCCTCTACATGCCATGAGACAACTATATGTCATCTCTCCTCATCCTATGAGTTTGTGATCTCTATATCACCAAATTTTGGTCTCGAGTGAGTCCTTGGTCTTGTGGGATTCCTGTGATTTTGACAATAGATTGGTATTGCTGATGGTATACCTTGTATAAGACTGAACTATCACCATAGTCTATCAAAATAGTATGGAATCACAATTTACTCACTATGAACCTACAGTAGGAAATCTTGTTGCGTACATCTTAGTTGTCTTGTCATCCCTTGACACTCATGCATCCATCTATATGGTCTCCAAATGATGTCCTCTAGCTACAGGCAGTCTAGGACTACTCTCTAGTATAGAAAATCTCCTCTCCTCCATAAACTAGTGCATGGATATGCATAGGACCACATATCTATATAAGAGATCTCTATAGGGCATCCTATCAGTCTCGTGCATGATTTATGCTCAAACATCAAAACTTGTAGTAGTGTACATGAGGCTCTTCTTCTCATGGTGAACATATTTTCCCAGGTCATAGTAGAGATGTGCTAACATACTATGACCCCATGAGTAGACTTTCCTCTCCTCCTCAATGTGTTGGATCATGTGGACAAGGCCCATTGGAAAGTGTGTTCCTTGTGCGTCCAGAGCACAAACTAGAGCAATGGTAGCAATCATCACTCTCCTAAGTAGTGGGACTTCCTCTCTTGTATGCAGTAGTAGCACTAGGGAATCTTGTCTCTATGCTCTCTAGGTATAGTCCTACCTAGTAAATACATCTTATATGTTGCTATGTCTACATTTGTGTATGACCAATTGTACCTAACTATCCTCCCGTGCACTAGTAGTCTTATGATCCTATATAAATCCTCTAATGTGATTGTCATCTCTCCCATTAGAAGATGAAAGGTAGAGGTGTTTGAGTCCCATCTCTCCATTAGAGCCATAAGCATCACATGATCTTACCACATGATAGGCATGTGATATGCCCAATATAAACCAATCTCCCTCAATAAGCTCAAATCTTCTAATGACAAATATTTCTCCTTGCCCCGTAGATAGCTGAGAATGTGTGCATTTCCATGTTCTCACATCTCGAGAGATGCTTAAAATTGTAGAATAGGAAAGTTACATCAGTACACCTCAGATAAAACTCAATGTGCAATCCTATGTGCTTCTATGTGTTTTTCCTTGGATACGGTTGACCAGGAGGGACTAGGTTGACCAAGAGGGATTGGTCACCAACATAGGACACAGTCGACCTAGAGGGACATAGTCAACTAGGCAGGACTGGGGTGACCTTAGGTCAAAAGAATAAAAATTCTCCCATCCTAGTCCAATATGGAGTCGCATGCAAAAATTAGAATACACAGAATTAGAATGTAGAAAGTAAAGCAAAGTTCAATAACTAGCCTCATGCATCTAGACACTGTCCTCGATGGAATAACTGAGGACCTCAATCCTTGTCAACTGATTCAGATGTCTCCTCAGCATCCTGGTAGACCCATCTAACAAGAAAAAGACAAGATGAAAAAGAAAAGTGAATAGTTCCATTTATCTCTATTTAAAGGAAGTCTTTCTAAAACCCTAATTTCTCTTTTTCTCTTTAATTTTTCATAAAATAATTCATATCTTGAGTTAGATAACTCCAATTCTCACTTCATTTGAGGTGCCAAGATCATGATTTAGCTCTCCAACTTTCCAGATGCTCTATGGTTTGTTTCGTGGTAATGTGAACACTCGTGGCTAGCATTTGTCATTAGTCATAATCTCACAATTCATTGTGGTAAAACATGGCACCCTATTTCTACCTCCTAAAATAGCAAATAGAAATAGGGGGCATACAGTCACCCACAAATTTTATCATAATTTTTAGTAAGTCTTAGGTGATTTTTGATTTTTAACTAACAATGTAGTTTTCTAGGTTGCAGTTCCTAACATGGTTCTTGTAGGTGTTACTATGTTGGGGGCTTCATTTAGTTAAAATTGGATATATCTTATTTTCTGTCAATCATTTATTTATGTACTTTAGTTTGCATATGCACGTAGTGTCATATGGCCACTAAAGTGGGGGCTAAATGTAGCATCATAAATTGTATAACTTTGCTAGGGTGTCCAATTTCAAACTCTCCCAATGCTCATTTTGGTGTGTCTCATTTCATTATGCATTTTAAATCAATTAATAAATCAAAAACATAAAGTTACTCTTATCTAGGCCCTATTTTAAAATAAGAAGCCTTCCCATATTTAATTCTAACTCCAAAATAAAATTTCACCTTCAAAATTCACATCTCGAAACTGTAGTCCTCAAGGTCGAAGTTGGGCCTGATTGGTTAGGACTGGGTTGACTAGGTTGACCCAGTCCAAACTAGGTTGACTTGGTCAAACATGTCCTCTTAAATAGGACCTAAATTTGAATTGCACAACGGTAATGTGCTGAGGTGGGAGAATTTTCCTTTGTGTTGGCCTACCTTGAAAATTAAGCCTTGAAATTGTAAGAGAGAGGTATACAAGCATATCTTCTCTCTCATTTTAAGGGATCTAGAAGACAACAAGAAAGAAAAATAAATCAAGTGCAAGCAAGAAGGAAAAATGCAAAAGGAGACAACCATTATTAAAGAGACAAGGTCCATCATACATTTTCCCATCATTCTTCTTCTATCATATCATTTTTCAAGTATCGCAAGATCTTCATCCTCTCATCAGTATGAATTTTTCAAGAGATGTAGGAGATTAGCAAGGAATCACCAACTAATGATTGGCTTGTACCTTCTCTCTTTGAGGGTTTGGTATGATTTCATTTTATTCTCACATTTCATATTTGAGCTTCAAATATTTGTGATTTCATTTATGTTATATGCAAATTCATTTTTATCATCTAGGATTTACTTTAATGCATCAAAGTAGATCTCTAGTTTATACATTCTTAGCTCATAGCAATCTTAGGATTCAAGAGCATACACACATTTTTAGATCTTATACATTGGCTATTCATGGAGGTGGGAATCACCAAAACTGGGAGTTGACTAAGGAAAACCCCTATATAGCCACACACACCATTTTTCCTTGTTTTGTAGATTAATGATATGTATTATAAGATTTCATCAATAAAATACCTTTGTGTTAGACCGTATAGGTATAGATATGAAGTTTCAAACAAAAATCCTAGCACACAATTGAACCAATCGACATAGTTTGCACTAGGTCGACTCAATCGACCCTGTCGTACAAAAAATTGTTGAAATTTGCTAGACAGAGAGTTTGAACTAGTTACATTTAAATTTTGGAAATGGGAAGGTCATGGGGTTTCTAACAGACAATATATATAAATTTTATTTTCAACAACTTGAGCTTTATTTCCAGGTGCACATAACCATTCTTAATTTCATATTGTGTACTTGCTTTATGCCTCGCACGGGGGCTTCACTAATGGGGCAATATCATAGCACATGCATTCATATTGGGGGGTTTAAAATGGGAAAAAAGGGGGAAACATATTATGATTCTCGTATAAAGGGGGGTTTAATATCCCAAAAATAAAAAATGCAATATTTGGTGAAAATAGGGGTATTCTTTAGTATGCCACGAACACACGTGATATGACCTAGGTTCACTAAGTGAAGGCCCTGTGATGCCTTGATTGTTGTTATCAATTATTTGGAGTGTTTATGTTCATTTCCTTTAAGAAAATAATTAATCTCATCCCTTAAAAACCTTATTCCATAATTAGCAACAAAGGAATAATAGCCCTAAGGATTTTGATGTTGAATTGACTCTCTTGAAAAAGAGTTGGTTGATCATATGTTTTTCCTTGGTGGCTATGTATTCTAGTGTGACCAAGGAGAGGGATTGAGCCTAGATTGGTTGACCTATTTCCCATCCATCACTAGTTGAGGTCAACCATCTTTAAAGCTAGAGAACTTAAATTGCAATCTAAATGTCAGGCCCTCCTTTCAAATATTTCAAAAATGTCTAGCACAGTTGACTCCCCTATTGTGTCTAAAGCCCTTGTCACAAATGCACCAGGAATTTCTATCCAAGTTGATTTGTAGGTTGATTGTGGGCCTTTGTCTATAGGCACACTTGAATTATGTCATTTTGTATAACACTACTATTCAAAGTCCACCTTCTCTACTCTTGACGTACCAATGTTCAAGTACATTTGATTTTACTTATTCGACTTTAAAATATATGTTTATGTGCACATAGCTTGCTATACTTAATTCTTGGTAGCTGAAATGTGCCTGATCTAAAAAAACTTATTGGATTTGAATTGCATTTAAATATCGATATATGAACATACATTCCTCTGAATCAAATTTTTTCTTTCATAGTTGAAAAAAAATTGTGTTATCTGCACATGCAATTTTCATTCTATTATAAAATTATTATTGCACTTGTCCCCTTTAGTTGCACATTTTTACAAAAACATATCTCCTTCACTTTTTATTGTTAATTTTCCTTTAACAATTCCATGTGTTTCAACATGCATATGCTTTTCTCATTCTATATGTCTATGTATATGTGCATATATATCTATATGCTGCTATTATGTTTCTAAATGTATATATATATATATATATATATATATATATATATATATATATATATATATGTTTCCATGCATATGTACACCTACAAATTATGTCTTCTTGATTTTGAAATCATGTTTTAGTTTGATTACCTAATAAATTTTAATTCCAAAATTGAACTATAATTAGGTTCATTTAATATGGTTTCTTTATTCTTATATTGTTGTTCAGAAGGTGATGCCTATAATTTTTTTACTTATGCCTCAAGGATATAGATGTTGGTATCTACATTTTTTATTTCTCTTTGGTAGGTTGCTAACCACATCTTTTTCCCTCATGTAAACATCTATTTGCATGTTGTTAGAAAGGGGTGTTTTTAATGGCTTTTCATTATTCTTTCCCTTCAATTATGCAATATGTATTTCTCTACTCTCCTTTCTGGTACATAACCCCAAATACAAAATACACTCTTTGATTCTTCAGCATTTTCAATACTTTGCCTATTACACTAAGTGTAAATGAAAAATTCACATCTAATCTCAAAAGCTAGCCACAATAAAGAAAGCTATGGACGACACACTTAAATCAGAGAAAATTTTAGCCAAACACTAAAGAGACATTCCAACTACATATATTATTCACTTTTCCTAAGAAAAAAAAATAGTGGTGAGAAATTTAATTGTATATGTATATGTTCATGTATATGTGTATCTATAGCTTCATTTCATTCTACATGTATATATGCATGGATATCATATACATATATGTATATGTATACATTTATATATATGTATATGTAAATGTATATATACATATATATGGATAAGTCCATGCATATGTATATGCACATGTATAAGTGCATTTACATGTGCATGTACATGCTCATATCCATATACATGTGCATGTATATCTACATATATATATTTTCATATATTTATGTGTGTGTGTGTGTATCCATATATATATGTATATCTATATGTATGTGTATATGTTTATGCGCTTGTATGAAGGTAAAATGCAAGTGGAAATTTTTTTAGCCATGATAGAATATACAACAACGATGCACAAACACCTATCTAGATTTAAACAATGATCTCATTTTTATAGAAAAACACCAAAGACACATTCTAGCTACATATTTTATTTAATTTTCTTACGAAAAAAAAAGGTGATAAATTTATATCTATATGTATATGTTCCTATATATGTGAAACTACAGGTTCATTTTATTATGCATGTGTATATGTATGCACATTATATACATGTATGTATATCTATACAACAATTCAAAAAATAGAGATGATGCCAATGTCTTGGTCACAAAATCATGGTGGCTGATAAAACATCTATCAAGTCATTAGTGTTCACGTGACATGTCTCATGCCAAATGTTCTTTGGCTTCACAATTTCCTTTGCATGGGATACTGACACGTTTTTGGCCTAGAAGCTTGTTGTAATAATCATTTGATGCACCCATTGCGGCTTCTTTCTTTTTGTATTGTTGTTTGCAAGGTGATGCTCTTAATTTATTTTCTTATGCCTCAAGAATATGGAAGGTGCTACTTCAACTCATACCATTTTGCATGTGTATATGCATGCATGTATCATATACATATATGTATATGTATGCATTAATATATGTATATGTACATATATATAGATAGGTCCATGTACATGTATATGTATATGTGCATCTACATGTGCATGTACATGCACATATCCATGTACATGTGCACATTTATCTACACATATATGTGTGTGTACATATGTATGTATATCTATATGTATGTGTATATCTTCATGTGTGTGTATTGGTTTATGGCCATGTGCAGTTGCATGAACATCCACACCTATATCTACAACTGCATGTCTATGTAGATGTATGCATACACGTCCATGTTGCTTATACAATAACTAGAACCTGAATGTGCAATTGTAGTTAAGTATATGTATTACCTAGATCTCCATGTTCAACCATGACAAAAAATGCAACACAAACCTAGAATTTCAGTTCCATTCATGTAATGTAATGGGTTATTACCTCTTCCCTTTACTTTGACATTGAAAACCCCAAATGCATAACCCACTCTCCAATTCTTCATCTCCATATGCACATGCATATATATATATATATATATATGTATTTGTATGTGCATATATGTATGTATATCTATATGTATGTGTATATGTTTTTGTTTGTATCTATTTTTGGTCATGTGTAGGTGCATGAACATCTGTATTTGTACCTACATCTGGATGTGTGTGCAGATGTATGCATACATATCCATTTTACTTATACAATAACTTGAACCTATATGTGCAATTGTAGTTAAGTATATGTATTACCTCTCTATGTGTTTAGCCATGAGAGACAATACAACAAAAACTTGGGATTTTAGTTTCATCTACAAGTGTCCATGCACTCTCCAGTTCTTTGCTGCCATCAATACTCTATGTGTTACATTGTCTAAATGGGTCTATCACAAAAAAATAGATGATGTTAATATCCCATCTATAAAATGATGCCAATTGACAAATTATTTATTGCCTGCAGGGCCCTATGTGGCATGCCTAATGCCAAACGCCCGCCAATTATTGTGATTTCCTTCCCATGGGAGACTAATAGTGATTGCACATCTATAAGTGCATCTGCACCTACACAACCATGCCTACCTTGATGCACATTTGAACATACACATACATAGATATATTTCCATATTATTATCTGTAACTTTTTCTTCTATTCCATCCATTGGAATTCTTTATGTTTTCCTGATGTTATCATGAGATACATTCAATATGATCTATTTGTGTTTATATTTATTTTCCCAAAATATATGTATGTTGCTGTCTACATGCTTTTGTAAATGCTTGTCTATGGTTTCTTCCCCTCCTGCAGCACTATAAGCATGCATATAATATACATATACATGTGTGTATATGTTTATATATATGTATGTGTAAATATATATGTACATATATATCAATACCTCCATGTATATATATATATGCACGTGTAAGTGCATCTACATGTGCAGGAACATGCACATCTCGATGTACATGTGCACATATATGTACATATGTATATATATATTTCCATTTATGTATCTATATGTGTAAATATATATGTATGTTTATATGTATATATATGTGTGTGTGTGTGCATCTATAGGAATAGAAAACACAGGGGACAAAACTTCCAATCATTTGATCACATTTCTTACCATTTCTATGTTTTATTATTCAATCAGAGAAACATTAATTACAATGACAATTCCTCTCTTCATCAACCAAATTATATATAAATATAAATAATATTTCATTACATTTAATAAAACTGCATGTGCCAAATGCTGATACAAGTCCTCATGGTCGATGGAGATGTAAAGAGAAACAAGAGAAAATAATCAAACTGCTTATACCAGATGCACAACACATAGCTGAGATCTCTAAAAGATGTCACCTCCAACGGTCTAGCTAGAGCATGGATGCAAGAACTCCATATCCATTGTTGTCAGAACAGGTTACAATTGGAACACCCTTTGCATTTGAAGATGTGTGCTCTTCTAATGGAAATATTTCCAGCAGTAGTACCTCTACAATACATGCCAAAAATCCAAGCAACTATCAACAGTCCTAGCTGGAAATGCTTGTAGAACTTGGAGACAACATGCCTAGCTAGAGTAATTTGCAAACTAAATTGGAAAACAATATAGTGCCAGAGCATATTTTTCCACTAGAATTTTTAGATTTGATGACATGTTTTAGGCAACGAATCGATGCATTATCCATTCTGACTACATGCACCACATGCCATGAAAGATATATTGCAATGCCTATGCAACCACACATAATGGTTGCCACGTTCACAAGATGTTTTGGAAAAAAGGGGGTCCATCATTTCTCGGTAACAAACAACTTGGACCCTTGACAACAACCCCTTATGTTACAAAGGCTTACCTAGATGGAAGAGATGCTTATAGCCAAGGTCACACTGGTTTTGCAAGTGAGCCATGTGAGGGGAGGCCAGTATAAATATAGTGGCCACACAATAAGCTTCCCCCAAGATATCTCTACAATTTCCTAGTTGTTTCCTCGAAGGTTGCATGATGTTGACATCCTAATCGTTTTTATAACCAACACAAAAGGCAACAACTATGATTGTTATGTCAAAAATTTCCACGTAATGGATTCACTCATGTCTAAAATATAACATGATTGGTACTATATCAATGTTGTCATAGATTTTGATGCTATGAACCTCCTACCTTATAGAAGCACCAATGTATCTAGCTTGCTACACAGCTTGGGGCTATCTACTCTAGACATGGCAATACATTTTCCCCTTGCAAGTGCAGATAGCAATAATGCCTATGAATTTCAAGACTCATCATCATTCATTCCAAAATTACCAAATGAAAGATGAGAGTTGGAGGCCATTAAAAAATTACTTCAATTGGATTTAAATGAAGTCAATACTCTACCTTGGCCTCAAATAAAATCCTCTCCAATTAAATAATACAATACAAAAGGCTTACTAAGCATGGATTTCCTAATGCTATTCCCAGATGGAAGCACACTTCCCTTGCAAACAATAAGTGCACATGTTCAATTTCATTATTATGCATTGAATTTAATGATATACCATGATAGCACATTTTTCCAACACGTTAGATTCCATTATTACCTTTACAACCTAATAATGAGGCATCGTAGCCAGCAAACAACTACGGTTTTCATGAAAAACAAACTTGGAGGAGAGGGTGCCACAAACTATACATGCCCTCCAACAACAATTTTAAGATGTGCCTAATAGCCAATTGGAAAACTAATGAATTTGATTTGGGTCCTCACTTTGTGGCACATGTGCATTCTGGAATAAGTCAAGAACATACCTAACTATCATGATACACCAACTAGGTAGTCCAACTCTATTCTTCACACTAAGCTTAGGTAATACAAAATGGAATGACCTTCATACCTTGTTTCCCCATACTACCCTCCCCAATAATTAATATTCAAGAAATCAATTTGTAGACAATGCAGTACAAAACCTATGCATAACATCTTTATACTTGCATCATAGATTTGTGATTTTTCATGAAGAGATCAATGAAAATATCTTCCAATCATAATACTACTAGTACAGGTATGAGTGGTAGCATTCTGGCTCTTCTCATGTACATGGTTTCCTATGGCTCTTCGACAATCCAAATATAGATGTGCTTGATTGAAACAACTTTTCTATTCAAAGGGTTAAGGCCTTGTTTGACAAATATGTGTGCGCTATGAACCCACGTAGCCAACTTGAGCAAAATAGCAGAGTGCAACATCCCCTACTTGACGATCTATGATTGATTTCCATACCCCAAATACTCTCTATTGATCCTTTACTTGATTATGAGGCATTGGTCAATATAGTACAAAGGCATACTAGATGCACAGAACATACCTTAGGAAAAAGGGTCAAAATTTGCAATGTGATTATAAAGCTCCATGGCCTAAAAAACAAACTTCTACTTTGAAAACTAATAATGAGAAAAACACATCATACAAGCTTGCAAGAAATTATGGTTGTCTCACCATTCACAATGCTTACATGCTTGCAATATGGAGAGCTAATGTTGATTTCCAACCAGCCGCTTCTAAAAAGGTTTTCCTCCAATACATTTCTAAATATGCAGCAAAAAAAAATAAAAATGAGAGCTATACTGACATGTTAAAGAAAATAACAGAAGCTCGTAACCCTGAAGATAAAGCTTTCCTAGCATACCAAAAATTCATGATGGGTATTATTGCATATTGTGACATTGGAGCATAAGAGACATGTCACATGTTGCAAAAGTTGTCACTAATAACTTGTAATAGGTCTTTTGTTTCATTAAATGTTAGCAAGAAAATTTTGTAATGCATCACAAAATCTGATAGTGATGATGACCTTACCACTACCTATATTCACTCCGACATGCAATGACCACTAGAATTGCACACTGTGTCCCTCATTGAATCAGTAGAGATGTTCTCATATAGTCCTCAATGTAAGAAAGGGAAATGTGTTGGACAAAGCTCTTATTGTATAAGCCCTCCCATCACATTCTTGTAGACATTGGAATGAAAAAGGAGTAATTAATAACAAATTGGAGATTACTTAGGGAAAGCAATTACTGCCCTTGGCACATTGATAGAAAGGAAACTATATCTACACCCGAATATGGAAGTGATAGCCATGACAACACTTTGTAGCATGGGCACGAGACTACATTATATGAATGGGAGTTGTTCTCCCAAATGGGCATGACAACCAATATTAAATTAAATGACCTTCAAATGCTAGGTAGACGAGAGTTTGATATTAACTACCCTTGGAACAAAATCAATGTGCCTCAATTTTTGCATGACATTGAATTGCATTTCATATATACAAGTAGATAGTACTTTGATAATTTTGATTACCAAGCACCAGTTATAGACACAACAACTAGCCAGTTGTCTACAAAGAAAGAACTTGTGATTGACATTATCAATCATCATCACACAGATCCATCCCCAAGTAGAACTTTGCGCATGATTATTTAAGGAACAAAAATCAATGGAAAGCCATTTTTTAATAGACTGTATTAGGAAAAGGATAAACACATCTACAACTCCCACTATAAATGCATTGATTTCTCTTGAACCTATTGGATACAAGGAACAATGAGAAGGGGGGATGAATCAGTGCTCAATAATTTTGATTTGAAAACAAATTTAAAACCATCAACAACAATAATTGAACTTTATATAACATTAGCAACACATAACAGATGAAAACAAGCAGTAACCATAACACTAGATATTTTTACATGGAAACCCTATTAGGGGAAAAACAATGGTGGAGATTAATCCACAATGTTTACTCTGTTAAAAGTAAAGTAAAAGAGGGGAATGCATTTGCATTCAAGCGCACTACCTAGAGCTCACTGCTCAAAGAAAGAGGCTCACTGCCTTACAATTATAATATAGATTACAACAAAATTTGAACTAAGAATAAAGCATCTACAAATGCCTAGATTTAGTTCCACTGAAGTGTACAATCAAACTTTGGACCTTCTATCCAATTCACTCTTCTGCTCAACTCTATTCTGCTCTACTTTGCTCTCCTACTAAAAACCCTTCTATAGCACAACTAAAATTTTCTCAACAAATCTTCTAATATCATTTGTTTTTCTCTTTTTCGCACACACATACCTTTCTTTTCATACCTCATGCTCTCATAAAGTGAATTACCGATCTTCCTTATATATCCGCTAACCCAAAAATTCAACGTATGTCGGCTTCACAACAAGATACAATATTCTTGCTTATGTTGGCCCAAATTTCTAATTAGGAATGAAGCATACCTTCATAAGTCAGCTAGAATTATAGTAGGGACCCATACCAACGTTCCAAAACATAAGATATAGCAAGATAATTACTCCACATACATCCGGGATATACCACACCAAGCATGTTGGCCATAATGAAGAATAAACCATGAAACATGCGGGTATGTGCAGGATCATGATGGGCCAAAAAGTGGTGATATGATGGGTATTTGTAGGGTATGTGGCTAACAACTTTTTCTTACCCAAAATTGATGAAATGAAAAGGGTTTTTAAAGGAGATTCTCATCTTTCCACCAATATAAATTATGTTTTACTTTGAATTTAATAAATAATTATTATTCATTTTCTATTTGAATTATGACTAAAGTCCTGATCAATAGGCTGATTGAAAAACATCTATAGCTTTCAAACGGTATCACATTTTTGGAATCCAAACCATGCATCACATTCTATGCTTCACATGCTATAGGATTAATAAAAGAAAAAATGAATTTCATGAAGTTTTGACCAAGTTAAGGTGGTCAGACATACGAGTTTTTATATTTTTTTAAAGTTGTAATAAAAAAATCATAATTAATTATTTACTTGGAAAAAAAATTACAAAATAATATGCATCACATCCAGACATGAGTCCTCTACTTATTTCTAAAATCTTATAAAAAAATATTATCATTTTACTATGGTAAGGGCGGTCAAACAAACACCTACTTATTTTTTCCCGAATTTTAAGTACTACTACATTGAAATTTCAAATTTTCACCAAATAGATTTTTTTAAAAATAAAATAAATAAACCTAGTAGTTTAGAAACTACATTCAATTTGATACAGATTATATTCTTACATATTTTTGAAATAATATAGATAATTTATTCAAAATTTTATGTCAAGTTTCCTAACTCTGATTTTTTTTTTTGGTTGCTAGTTAAGGGCCTATTTTTTCCATGATGATCCTTTGTTGGTATGAGCAAAACTGATGTTGCAGACCAAACTAAACTATAGACTCTAGTTTCCATCAAAGACAACCCAAGTAGCCAAAACCGATCTCTCAGAGCCATATGCCAACAACACCAACAAGTGTCACTGCTTATAACATACAAGCAATGACAATCCATGTAGGCTTACAAATCCCTATAAAAGAAATGAAACCCTTGAAGGGACAATCTTTAAAAACATACCAAGAGGAATTCAAACATGTCAAATACATTTTGATACATGAAATGAGTTTCTTGGGTAAAAAATTATTCCTCAAAATAGACACTCGGCTACAAGAGGCATTCCTCAACAAATAGCACAAAAGCTTTGGTGGTGTCTCCATTATTCTTATTAGTGACCTTGGAAAACTACCACCAATTATGGATATGCGTGTATATGTATCACACTCTAGAGCAATGGGCTTGTGGAAAACTTTTACAATCACTATCATCTTGGACACCATCTTCTGGCAACAAGGTCAAAGCCAATCTCAACAAGATTTTCATGTAATCCTATATAATATAAGGAATGGTCAAGTAGTCCAACATGATTTGGAAATTCTTATGAATTAGATAAATATGGTGTTGAGTTCCAAGAGGAAAATGGACTTTGACAACTCCATCCATTTATTTGCAATGAATAAGTCAGTAAGATTAAATAACAAGAAGATGCTAAAGCAATTAAACCTTCCCATTGCAATTGGTGTTGCAGAAACTACATGCTAGGAAGATAATGAGTACAATGATGACAATGTTGGAAAAAGGGTAGACAATTGAGAGGGGGGTGAATCAGTTGCCACAAAAAATTTAAATCAGATCTACACTTTTAACCTTCACAAACACTTAACATAGATTTGATGATAAACATGAAAGCATAAATCAATAGTAGATAATAAGAAGCATCAAACACAACACACAACACTATATTTTTTATGTGGAAACCCGGTTAAGGGAAAATACACGATGGGGGTTAACCCACAAATAAAAATACTCTGTTAAAAGTATTATAATGGGGAATGCACATGAATTTGGGCACACTGCCCAGAGCTCACTGCTCCAAGAGGCTCACTTCCTACAATAATCAAGAGGCTCACTGCCTACAAGATGAATCACAGATTCACAACAATATCATGAACTAGTAAATAACATCTGCACTATTTTTGGATCAATTCCATTGAAGCACATACAATTATTCTCTTCTCCTTTATCACCACATCATCACCTTTGGACCATCACGGACACCAAACCTCATACAAACTTCATTACATTTATTTATACATGACATCAACCTTAGAATGATCATCAAGGTCAGCTACACAATCATCTATCTGGAACATTCTCCAAGATAGACATTAAAAAATAGTTGCATACATATTACTCAACCCAATAAAAAATATCATATGTGGACCCAAACAATGTTGGCTAAGACATAGAAGGGACCCAAATCCTCATCTTACACATGCTAAACACATCCGAAACACGCTACAAGCATCCATAACATGCTACAAGCATCCGCAACATGCTACAAGCATCCACAATATGCTACAAGCATCCGCAACACATTACCAACATCTGGTCGGCCAAGATAGGATAGAACAATAGCACACAAGGAAAAATCGTCAACCGCGAGCTCAAACTTCAACGTGGACCACCAACACAACTAGAACATGATTAGGAAACACTAGCAAGCACAATGAAATCATCAAGAACAACTGCACCAACTCAAACAACTGGAATCCTCATCATCTCCTCACTGTATCTCAGGAACACATACTGCAATGACTGTCAAACTAGAAAGATAGCTTGCGGACCTCCAAACCATGAACCAACTGAATTGAAGACACAAATCAACATCCCAAACACTCCACCAAATCTGTAAAGCAAGATATTACAATTGGTGCAATCACGGTTAGGAGGGTCCTCAAATGAGAATAGTCTGGATCATGCAACAAAAGTTACACAGTGGAAAACACAAAGAGATATGGAGGAAAATGTAGATTCAGACATTATTATCAACAAAACCAATTACAAATAGGTCGACATGACCCAGGCTTATAGATTGGGCTCACATGCCGAATTACAATATGTTCAGAATACAACTTCAAGTATGCTCTTGAAGCGAGCAGATTAACAATCCTATCATCTCCAATTTGAGAGACCTCGAACTAAGGATCAATTATAATTATTTATAAAAAATTTGGAACTCTAGAATCCTCTGCATCGGCCAAGGAATCATTACAATCTCCAACGAAGAAAACATAATGTGTGAAGAATAGGTCAGCCTTAAATCTTGAAATTCTCCTCTACAAATGCATAGGATGAAGTGCGGACCAAAAGGTAGGTCAGATACACTCCAAAGCACAATGAGAAATACACCACGAGGCTCTGCAAGTCATAGGAAGGATCCACATGATCAACTACTAGCTGTTAGGCTTTAAACTGGTTCAGTTTCTGATGAAGAAAATAGTCATTGATTCTGGAAGTGACAACTTGCTAGAAAAATATCCAAACGTGCTCAAATTTTGGATGAAGGAAAATGAACATGTCTAAACGATCCAAATCCAGGTCTACAAGGACTAGAGAGAAAATATGATGAAATACCAAATGAAATACTAAAATTGCAAACTGAACAAGAACAAGAACAAAAATGGAAAGGAAATGTTTTTGGTTGATGCAAGATTGCCAAGAACCAAGGATGCTCCTACATCAGACATCTGGGGTTATTTGAAAAGTGAGTCCCTCATTTTTTTGGGGCTGAAGGAAAACCAAGACAGTCCACCTCATCCTGAGAGATCCAAGAAGACTCTTCAACTGGTTTGTATTTCCACTTCACAAGATACTCTTTGTATTGTTTGCTGCATGTGCTCCTCCCAATTTTGGTATCCAAAATATCTTCAATCTGATCTAGTTTCTTCTTAGGAAACTGAGTCTTCAAATTGGATCCATTGTCTTCACTAAATTATGTCTCATGATACTGATGAAGGTCTGCAATGTTGAATATAGGTGACATGCCCAAAGTATTCGGTAATTCAACTTCATATGCATTTCCTGAAACAAACTTCCTCAAGATCTTACAAGGGCCAAACTTTCTTATATTCAACTTGCTATATGTTCCAACTAGAAATCTTTCCTTCCTCAAATAGACCATCACTTCATGTCCAACATAAAATTCCTTATGTCTCCTCTTCTGATCTGCCTGTTCCTTATACTTGATGTTTACGTATTCTAAATGTTGCTTCACTTCACTATGTAATGACTTCACGTTACCTTCAAATTCTTCTGCTTCTGCACTTCTTTTATCTTTTGTACTAATATCTCTCAACTCTGATAAACCTCTAGGATTTACTTCAGAAACAATTTCAAATGGTGTTCTTCCGATACTCCTATTCACTAAATTGTTGTAGGCAAACTCTGCTTGTGCTAAGGCTAAATCCCAACTTCTGGTCTTTTCTCCAACCAAACACCTCAACAAATTTCCCAAACTCCTATTTACTACCTCTGTCTATCCATCATTCTGTGGGTGAAAACTAGAACCCAACTTCAAATCTATCTTCAACTTCTTCCAAAGTGTTCTCCAAAAATAGCCAACAAACTTAGTATCTTTGTATGAAACAATGCTTCTAGGTAACCCATGCAATCTTACCACTTCTTTGAAAAATAAGTTCGCTACATGCACTGCATCTAATGTCTTCTTACAAGGTATGAAATGTGCCATCTTAGAAAATCTATCCACTACCACAAATATGGAATCATTACCTCTTTGTGTCTTTGGAAATCCAAGTATGAGATCCATGCTTATATCTTCCCAAGGTCCATCCAGTACTATCAAAGGTTTATACAATCCAACATTCTGACTACTCCCTTTAGCAACTTGAAAAAATCTACAAATCTAAAAAAAATCCTGACATCCTTCTAAATATGAGGCCAAAAATAATTCACTCACCAAGGCTACTGTCTTGTCAATACCAAAGTGTCCTGCCAATCCTCCACTATGTTTCTCTTTGATCAAACAGTCTGTCATAGAACTCTGGGGTATGCACAATTGATTACCTCTGAAAAAAATATCCTCCTAAATGAAATAGTCCAACCACTTACTCCTATCCACTAAAATAGGTTCTTTACATGCTTTCCAAGGTTCTACAAAATTAGGTTCTGCTTCATACAAGGTCTTCAATTCATCAAAACCAACTACTGCAACTCTCATCTCTGTCAATAAATTATTTCTTCTACTCAAGGCATCAACAACCAAATTCCTTCTCCTACTCAAAGCATCGACAAATTTATTGGAATTTCCACTCCTATGCTTCAAAATAAAAGTATAGCTCTACATAAATTCTACCCATCTCATTTGTCTCTGATTCAACTTACCTTGACTGTTCAAATATTGCAATGCTTGATGGTCCGTATACAACACAAAATCCTTAGGTAACAAATAATGTCTCCACTTCTTAAAAGCTTGAATTATTGCATAAAACTCTTGATCATACACTAAATATCCTCTCCTAGCATCATTCAACTTCTCATTGGAATAAGTTGTTGGTCTCCCTTCTTGACTTAATACTGCTCCAATTGCATTTCCAATGGCATCATAGTCTACTTGAAATACTTTATTGAAATCCAATAAGGCTAACACAGGCTGCTTAGTCACCTTTTGCTTCAAAAATTCAAAACTCTTATTTGCTCCAGATGTCCATCTAAAATCCTTCTGGTCACCTCTCATTGTCTCTGTCATAAGACTGCAAACTGAACTAAAATTTCTTATGAACTTCCAGTAGAAACTAGCCAATCCATGAAATGATCTAACTTCTTTGATGCTTTCTGGTGTAGGCCATTCAACAATACCTCTTACTTTCTTAGGGTCCATCTTCAATCCATCCGCAGATATCACAAATCCCAGATATACCAATTCTTCCTTCATGAAACTACACTTCTTGATGTTTATCAACAACTTCTCTTCTCTCAATCTCTGCAAAACTTGTCTCAAATGCAACAAATGTTCTTCTCTGGTCTGACTAAAAACCAAAATATCATCCAAATACACAATCACAAACTTACCCAAGAATTTCTTCAATACCTCATTCATCAACCTCATGAAAGTACTCGGTGCAATAGTCAATCCAAAAGGCATCACCAACCACTCATACAACCCTTCATTAGTCTTGAATGCAGTCTTCCACTCATCTCCTTCTCTGATTTTCATTTGATGATATCTAATTTTCAAATCTATCTTGGTGAAATACTTAGCTCCACTTAAACAGTCCATGATGTCATTCATCCTAGGCAAAGGAAACTTCACTATGCTCTTGTTTATAGCTCTAGAATTAGTACACATTCTCCATTCTCCATCCTTCTTAGGTGCCAATATTGTAGGTACTGCACAAGGACTCAAGCTTTCTTTGATCAAGCATTTCCTCAACAATTATTACACTTATCTATTCAACTCTTCATTCTCTACCGGTGTCATCTGGTGTGTTGCTTTGTTAGGAAAAATAGCTCCGGGAATCAAATCCATGCAATGAATGATACTCCTCATAGGTGGTAAACCATTAGGTACATTCTCTGAGATTATGTCTTCATATTTTGTCAAAAATTCTTTTATTTCTTTCAGGTGTTCTTCTTTATGTTTCACATTTTTAGACTTCTTAGGGATCAAGGCATAACACATGTTCTCATGTCTCAGACCATCCAAAAATTTCCTTCTATCAACCAAACAAATTCTTGCATTCGTACAGACTTCACCTTTAGGAACATCTTCCAATGGCAACAAAATTTGTTTCATTCCATTTGCAACAATAGTATAAACATTCTTCCTTCCATCATGTATAGCTTGTCTATCGTACTACCAAGGTCTTCTCAAAAAAACATGGCATACATCCATAGGCATAATATCACACAAAAATTCATCATGATAGTTTTCAATCTTCAATTTTACCAAACATTGTTCACTTACCAGTACCTTATGATCATATTGAATTTAAGCTATCTAATAGGGCTTCAGACGCTTCAATCTTTCCAACTGCAACTTGTTCACCATCTCCTTTGAAACTAGGTTATTGGAACTACCACTGTCAATGATTACTTTGCAACATACTATCCACCTTACATCTTGTCTAGAACAAATTCTTCCTCTGCATAGGCTCTTTCTCTACACTATTCTGAAATAGAACTCTTCTTCTCATCAATGCCTCACCATTTTCAAGTTTATTAGCAGATCCGATAGGTTCTTCTTTAGAAAAGCCTTCTCTTCCATTCTTACTTGCACTTCCTTGATTACATTCAAATGCTCTATGTCCTTCTCCTCGACACTTGAAATAGGTGCCTCTGAATACTCTCTTATCTTGTCCTTTGTCATCTTTTCTATGACCACTAAATACTCCTCTTCGGTAAAATTTTCTATCATCTCTCTGGTATGAATTGTCATCTTTGTTGTCTCCTTTGTCTTTACTTGGTTCTGCAAAAGATCCTCTTCCTCCTCCGGTGAAAGTTCTTCCTCTCTAAAATCTTCCACCTCTACCTCTTTTTCTTTGTTCATGCCTTTTGTTCAACTTCTCTTCTGCCTTTAGGGAACATTGATAGGCTTCTTCCACACTCTGCAACTTGATCAAACTGATTTCATCTTGTATAGACATCCTCAAACCATTCAAATATCTATCAATGTGTTTAACTTCATCCTCTGAATGTCCAGATCTGATGTTCAACTTGTAAAACTCTTCGGTATATTCGCTCACACTTAACTCTTTCTGCTTCAAATTTTGCAACTTTCAGAACAAATTCACATGATAATCTGTAGACAAAAACTTTGTTTTCAACTTATTCACCATTCTATCCTAAGAATTTATCTTCTCTTTACCTCTTCTTTTTCTATCAGTCTGCAAGTATTCCCACCAAAGGGATGCATATCCTTTCAACTTTGTACAAGCATATTTCACCTTCTTATCTTCAATGGTACCTTCAAAATCAAAATAATTTTCCATTTTAGTTATCCAATCAAGCAATTCATCAGAATCCAACTTACCACTATAATCTAGTGGATTGAAATGTGGTCTGGTATTCACTCTTGTTAGGGCTCTTATGAACCTCTCTTCGCCATGATCAAGATCCAATGGATTAACACCTTCTTCTTCAACAATTCATTCTTCTTCATCATCACTCACATCATCAACGGGTTGACCTCTTCTCTGGGCTATTTCAACTGCTTCTAATCGGGTATTAATTCCTCCCAACATTTCCATCACAGCAGGGTCTGCATTTCCACGCGCTCCATTATTTCTACCATTTCCTCTTCTTTCCATCT
The DNA here is from genome assembly GCA_007258455.2 of Sequoia sempervirens. Classification (NCBI taxonomy): domain Eukaryota; kingdom Viridiplantae; phylum Streptophyta; class Pinopsida; order Cupressales; family Cupressaceae; genus Sequoia; species Sequoia sempervirens. The sequence continues at coordinate 102,226 of VDFB02389782.1, forward strand.
CTACGAAAGTCCTCTGTAGTTGCAGGTCATATCCACAGTCTGCCACCCCACAACAAATTAATATAGGACTCTGCAAACTCGGGTGATCGATCTTTAGAACAAAAAATCTAAGCTCTGATACCAATTTGGTGCAGTCACGGTTAGGAGGGTCCTCAAATGAGAATAGTCTGGACCATGCAGCAAGAGTTACACAGTGGAAAACACAATGAGATATGGAGGAAAATGTAGATTCAGACTTTATTATCATCAAGGAAATCAATTACAAATACGTCGGCATGACCCAGGCTTACAGTTTGGGCTCACAGGCTGAATTACAATATGTTTAGAATACAACTTCAAGTATTCTCTTGAAGTGAGTAGATTAATAATCCTATCATCTCCAATCTGAGAGACCCCAAACTAAGGATCAATTATAATTATTTATACAAAATCTAAAACTCTAGAATCCTCCGCGTCGGCCAAGGAATCATTACAATCTCCAATGAAGGAAACGTAACGTGTGAAGAGTAGGTTAGCCTTAAATCTTGAAATTCTCCTCTATAGATGCATAGGATGAAGTGTGGACCAAAAGGTAGGTTGGCTACACTCCAAAGCACAATGAGAAATACACCGCGAGGCTCCGCAAGTCACAGGAAGGATCCACATTATCAACTACTAGTCGTTAGGCTTCAAACTAGTCCGGTCTTTGATGAATAAAATAGTCACTGATTTTGAAAGCGATAACTTGTTGGAAAAGATCCAAATGTGCTCAATTTTTGGATGAAAGAAAATGAACATGTCTACGAGCCAAATCTAGGTCCGCAAGGACTAGAGAGCAAATATGATGAAATACCAAATGAAATGATAAAACTGCAAACTGAATAAGAACATGAACAAAACTAGAAAGGAAGTGTTTTTGTTTGATGCAAGATTTCCAAGAACCAAGTATGCTCCTGCATCAAAAATACAGAGCAATGCCAAGCAAGATAATGTCACACTGTCACACTGTCACCACTGAACAACTAAAAAACTAGTCTCAACACAGAATGTCATAACTCACTCAAATATTCATGCAGAACTCTGAACACTTAACTAAAACAAGCTCTGACAATCCTCTACACACCATTGAAACTGCATACTCAAAAATGCAACACAACACCTCTCACTCACATAAGACTTCATTTCTAAATTGTCTTTAACATAGAGATATGTTGACATCAATGTCAACACTTCTCAAATAACCTCTCAAGCACATCAATGCAACAATATCCCCCTTTGGCATTGATGGCAACATATGATGTGAAAAACTAATGTAGCAACAATTTCCCCAAAACTCTACTCACACTTCTCCCCCTTTGATAGACAACTCTTCTTACCAAGGTTTTTCACATGACTTCTCTCTCCCTTTGACATCAATGAAAAAGGAAACATATCTACAAATTTTACTCTTCCTCTACATCAAGACTTCTATTCCCTGTAGGAATTCTCTCCTCCAAACACAACTGACTACTCCCCCTAAGTAGTAGCATCTACTCATCAATCTGGATCACAAGATATGACTGTGAAATACACCGAATTGATGCACATCAATGCACCTTAGTTCTGACCAGGAGGGGCAATTACCCCTAACTTATCTCTCAGATAATGAAAAGTATCCTTAGGTAATGGCTTAGTAAAGATATTCACAATATGTTCCTTTGTAGGAATGTACTCCAATATGACTTCATTCTCATTCACCTTCTCTCTCAAAAAGTGAAACTTAATTGATATATGCTTTATCTTTTAATGCAACACCAGATTCTTTGAAATTTTAATAGCACTTGAATTGTCATAGAAAATAGTAATAGGATCATCATACACAACTCTGATATCCCTCAACATTTGTTTCATCCACATCACTTGAGTACAAATACATGCAGCAACAATATATTTCTACCTCAGCAGTAGACAAAGAAATAGACTCTTGCTTTTTACTCATCCATGAAACCAATTTACTTCGCAAGTAGAATGCACCACCATTAGTACTTTTCCTATCATCCACATCTTCTACCTAATCAACATTAGTATAAGCACTCAAAGTAAAATCATTATATTTCAAATACCACAAACCATAATCAGATGTTCCTTTCAAATATCTAAATATTCTCTTGACAATAGCAACATGAGATTCTTTCAGATCAACGTGAAATCTAGCAACAAGACATACTGCATTCATAATATTAGGTCTAGTATGAGTGTCTGATTTACCTTAGGGGAATCATCATCCTTACTCATCTTACATCCGGTTACCATAGGAGTACCAACAGGCTTTGAATCTTCCATACCAAACTTCTTCAACAATTCCTTCACATACTTAGATTGAGATATAAAGATACCTTTATCAATCTGTAAGATTTGCAAACCCAAAAATAAATTCATTTCCCCAATCATAGACATCTCAAATTCATTTTGCATTTCATCAGCAAACTTCTTATACAAAATATCATTTCCACCAAAGATAATGTCATCAACAAAAACTTCAATTATCAAAATGTTATCATGATCAATCTTGAAATACAATTTACTATCAACAGTACCTTTGTTAAAACATAGCTTTAACAAATACTTATCCAATATTGCATACCAAGCTCTAGGGGTTTCTTTCAATCCATACAAAGCTTTCTTCAACCTACACACCATATCTCCTTGATCAGACAACTGAAATCCATTTGGTTGTTCAATATACACCTCTTCTTCCAATTCTCCATTTAGGAATGTTGACTTGACATCCATCTGATAGATCTTGAAATATTTATAAGCAGCATAAGAAAGAAATAATCTAACAGCTTCAATTCTAGCAACAGTAGCAAAAGTCTCCTTAAAATCAATACCTTCAACTTGTGAATAGCCTTTACATAACAACCTTGCTTTGTTTCTAACCACTTCACCATTTTCATTCATTTTATTCCAGAAGACCCATTTAGTACCAATTATATTTTTGTCTTTAGGTCTAGGAACCAATTCCCATGTGTTATTCTTTTCAATCTGCATCAATTCTTCTTCCATTGCTTTTACCCAATGTTCATCATTACATGCTTCATTCACAATTTTAGGTTCAATCTTAGAAATTAGACAATACTCAATTTGTTCTTCAACAATTGTCCTTGTTTGCACACCTTTACTTTTATTACCTATAATTTTATTTTCAGAATGATTCAATCTTACATACCTCAGAGTCTTAGGGTTTTCTTGAACTTTTTCTTCACCACCTGCACTTGTCTCTTCTTGTGTCTTTGAACTTGCCAAAATGATCTAAACTTGATTTTTCTTTCCTTTATTTGTACTATCATCCTTATCATCATAATCATATCCGCAAGACCTGGATGGTCTTTCCTTGCATTCATCAACCTTAACATTAGTACTTTCAACTATCTTTCTCAATCTCTTATTATAACACTAGTAGGCTTTGCTTTTGTTAGAATAACCAAGAAATATTCCCTCATCACATCTAGCATCAAAATTTCCTAGGTCTTCATCCCTTTTAATATAATATTTTATTTCAAAAAATTTGAAATATTTAACAGTAGGAGCATTACCAAACCATAGTTCATAAGGAGTCTTACTAGTATTACCTTTAATATGCACCTAGTTAAGGGTATAGACACCAATACTCATAGCTTCTTTCCAATAGATATGCAGAACATTTCCTTCAATCATCATGGTTCTAGCAACATCTAGAATAGTTTTTCTCTTCCTCTCCACAACTCCATTTTGTTGTGGGGTTCTAGGAGCATACACCTATCTCTTCACTCTGTGTTCTTCACAAAAAGCATTAAACTCACCAGAAGTGAATTCTCCACCTCTGTCAGATCTTAGACACTTTAGCTTTAGACCTGTCTTAGTCTCAATCACAGCTTTAAATATCTTGAACTTCTCAAGAGCCTCAAACTTTTCTCTCAAGAAAGTAACCCACATCATCCTAGAATAGTCATCAATCAATAACATAAAGTATCTATCACCTTGAAAACTTCTTACTCTAGAAGGACCACACAAATCAGTATGCACAAGATCCAACAATCCATTTGAATTTTGTTCTTTACTCTTGAATGTAACTCTAATCTAGTTACCCAACTAACATTCTTTGCACAAAGAGTTAGTAGGCTTCATCAATCTAGGAATAACTCTCACTACTTTAGATGAACTTATCGTCACAATATTATCAAAATTCACATGACACATTATCCTATGCCATAACGAACTTTCATCAATCTAAGCAATCAAACAAGTTTTACTAGCACCATTCAAATGAAAGATATTACCTTTAGTCTTTGTACCTAATGCAATTCCAATTCCAAAACTCCCCAAGATTATGCACCTACCATCTTTGAATCTAAGATCATAACCCTTGTCAACCATCTATCCAACATTTAGAAGATTATGCTCCAGACCTTCTACATACAAGACATTATCAGTGTTATGCTTACCATCAAAATAAATAGAACCTCCACCACAGATTATGCCAACCTTATTGTCTCCAAACTTCACTATTCCACCATCATACTTCTCCAAGCTCACAAACTTACTTTTATCACCAATCATATGGTGATAACATCCACTATCAATCACCCATTCATCCTTATCTTCAACTTTAGCAGCCAAGGCACTTTCCACAATCATGCAGCTAGCAAAAATAGTAGACACCAGACCATTTTGTTTCATAGCAATAAACACCCATTCATTTTCAGCTGCACTTCCACTATCAGATTCTTCATCAGTCACACCTTCATCAACAACTTCACTAGCATAATAATATTTCTTTGAACCTTTATATTTCTTAGGTTTATACTTAGGAACTCTTTCCATACATCTAGAGGAAAAATGTACTATCTTATTACATGAAAAACATTTAAGAGGCAACTTTCCTTCATACTTATCGAATCCTTTGGTTAGTCTTTTGGAAATTAGGGCTTCAAGTTCTTCTAGCTCTCACTCTTCTTCTTCAATCTCCTTTCTTTCTTGCTCATATATTGACAGTCTTCTTGTAGAACTTTCTCTCAGATCAAATCTATGCTTCCTAAAAATAGTAGCATTAAGGGTAGATTCAATCTTAGGAAGAGCATCACCAAATTCACTCATTTCAAAAGTAGTAAGCTTACCAATCACTATATCTCTTGTCACATTTTTTATAGTCCGGATCTCCTCAATAGCAACAACTTTATGTTTGTAGGAGGCAAGCAAGGATCTCAACACCTTAGCAACAATCTCAAATTCTTCCAACTTTCCACCATCACACTATACATTGCAAAAAAGCTCATTCACCCTTTGCATGTAGGAAGTAATTTTCTCATCTTCACTCATTCTCAACATCTCATATTTACCTTTCAAACTTTGCAACTTAGCAATCTTGACATAATCATCTCCTTCATACAATGTCTCCGACTTCTTCCAAATCTCATGTGTAGTCTTCAACTCCATAACATTTGTCATCTTAGAATCAATCAGGGCACTCAACAAAGCTTCTTTAGCCCTAATATTGTATTCAACTTCTTTAATCTCATCTGAAGATGAAGGACCATTCTGTGGAATAGTATATGTATCTTTAACTATATTCCACTAGGGTTCACCAATACATCTCAAATGGCATTCCATGCGATGCTTCCAAAGAGTGTAGTTAGTGCCATCAAATCTCAGACTATCCTTCTTGTATGTCGACATCTTGGATCACCTCAAGCAGTTAATCTTTTCTTTTGGAGGCACCAACTCTGATACCAATTGTTGAAAAAAGGGCAGACAAATGAGAGGGGAGGTGAATTAGTTGTCACAAAAACTTTAAACCGGATTTGCACTTTTAACCTTCACAAACACTTAACAAAGATTTGATGATAAACATGAAAGCACAAATCAATAGCAGATAATCAGAAGCATCAAACACAACACACAACACCATATTTTTTACGTGGAAACCCGGTTAATGGAAAAACCACGGTGAGGGTTAACCCACAAATGAAAATACTCTATTAAAAGTATTACAATGGAGAATGCACATGCATTCAGGCACACTACCCAGAGCTCACTACTCCAAGAGACTCACTACCTACAATAATCAAGAGGCTCACTGCCTACAAGATGAATCACAGATTCACAACAGTATCATGAACTGGTAAATAACATATGCACTATGCTTGGATCATTTCCATTGATACACATACAATTCTTCTCTTCTCCTTTATCACCACATCATCACCTTCGGACCATCAAGGACACCGGACCTCATACAAACTTCATTACATTTATTTATACATGACATCAACCTTGGAATGATCATCAAGGTCGGCTACACAATCATCTATCTGGAACATTCTCCAAGATAGGCATTACAAAATAGTTACATAGATATTACTAAACCCAATACAAAATATCATATGCAGACCCAAACAATATCGGCTAAGACATAGAAGGGACCCAAATCTTCATCTTACAAATGCTATGCACATCTGTAACATGCTACAAGCATCCACAACACATTACCAGCATCTGGTCGGCCAAGAAAGGATAGAACAACAACACATGAGGAAAAATCTTCAACCACGAGCTCAAAATTCAATGCAGACCACCAACACAACTGGAACATGATCAAGAAACACCAACAAGCACACTGAAATCATTAGGAACAACCACACCAACTCAAACAACTCGAATCTTCATCATCTTCTCAATGTATCTCAAGAACACATACTACAATGATTATCAAAGTAGAAAGATAACTTGTGGACCTCCAAACCACGAACCAAATGAATTGAAGACACACATCAATATCCCAAACACTCCACCAAATCCACAAAGAAAGATATTACAATGTGGAGCAATGCCAAGCAAGATATTGTCACATTGTCACATTGCCACCACTGAAAAACCAGTCTCAACACAAAATGCCATAACTCACTCAAATCTTCATGTAGACATTTGCAAACTTAATTGAAACAACCTCTAACAATCCTCTACAGACCATTGAAACCACATACTCAGAACTGCAACACAACACCTCTCACTCACACAAGACTTCACTGCTACACTATCTCTAACAAAGAGATATGTTGACATCAATGACAACACCTCTCAAATAACCTCTCAGGCACATCAATGCAACAAACAACCAACTATTGCCTGAAGTCCTTTTGTGTGTTGGTGAGCACGTGATGTTAACAACAAATTTATGGATCCAAATTGGATTGGTTAATGGTTCACTAGGCCAGATCAAATCAATTGTGTATGCTAACAACTCAAACCCACCTGATATGTCATCCTATGTTGTCATCTAATTTGACAACTACATTGGCTGACCATGGGATAATCAAAACCAAAAGAATGTTCCCATCCCTCCTATAACACGAGGCAACTGAACTCAGCTACCATTGACTATGGCTTAGGCAATTACAATCCACAATTCTCAAGGGCTCACATTAGACAAAGCTACAATAGACATAGGCAAAAATGAAAGATAAGGCTTAAAATTTATAGCTATTTCAAGGGTCAAGTCACTTGAAGGGATCTGAATAGATCCATCGTTCTCTTTTGAAAGGTACTCCAAAATGCAAAATAGTGGTCACTATAGCTTGAGAAAATGAGAAGAGGCATGCTTATTGCTGCTCTGCCCTAAGGCACCTCTAGATGTGGATGTGCATCACCGTACCTAGAGCAACCTCAATATTTGAGGGACATGACTTTCTCTTCCGACATGTGAGTTATGTGTATTTTTTATATTATCTACTTGACTCCATTATTATTTTTATATCCTTTGCTATATTTTAAAGCTACTTTGTGTATTCCTATAGTTTCGATTTGAAAACATGACATATTGGCATTTCCACCTGAGCTAGCATAAGTGTGTGTATATATATATGTATATATATATACATATATATATATGTATATATATATACATATATATATATGTATATATATATACATACATACATATATATATATATATACATACATACATATATATATATATATACATACATACATATATATATACATACATATACATACATATATACATACATATACATACATATACATATACATACATATATACATACATATATATATACATACATATATACATACATACATACATACATATATATATATATGAATGCATATATGTTTATGCGTGTATGTAATAATGTATCTATATAAACACATATCTATGCATATACAAATGTATATATATGTATGTATGTATAGAACAAAAAAAAGGCCAAAACAATCCATATTCCTTATCCAAAGCCAAAATACCATGAATATTATATTCACTTTGCATACAAAACATAAAAAAACGTGCAACACAATTTTCTACTCCACCAAAACATGCACGTCAACACATGATCCTCGATTTACTCACTCTTCCTAGAACTCCATATACATATATATACATATGTGTGTGTGTGTGTGTGCAAATGTTCATGTCCATATATATAGATAGGTTAATGTATAATTATATGTAGATGTGTAAGTGCATCTACATGCATATCTCCATGTATATGTGCACATATATATATATATTGTAATACCCCCATGTTGTTGATACTTTTGCTACTACTTGTTACTCTTATGTGTTAGCATGATACTGGGTTGTGAAAGTGATTAGTTCATCATCTTGGTGTGTGGATGCATTGTTATATTGATTGAGGAATCATGTTACTTCAATTTATGACATTAAGATTACATTGTTGTGTGATGTTTAATTTGATTCAGTAATATGGTTTGATGCAGTGATTTCGTAATTTATTGAATGATGTGATTTATTAGTTACAAATGTTATTTCATCATTGATATTATAATTGTTAGTATAGTTTTGGTGAGAGGACAGTGTAGCACCACTCGTTTACGAGTGCACTGCTACGCTACAATTCCTTCTCACAATGTAATGCTTTAATTATATATATATGGATATGTACACAACATTGTTTGTACGCAGGGATTGTAGGTACAGAGCCTCAATTCCACCTGTTTCGGCAGGACAGGGCAAGCATTAAATAAACTCAATGGGATTGATGTTGAAAGGAGTGGTTAGGAAAGTGTTCCCGTCCCAAGTTCGTCTACTGTGAGTCTTTGGTTGTCTTTGTTCTATTTGTCCTTGTATGTAAATGTGTTAGTGTTGATTAATATTTTTGTTTTGATTTAATTTAATTTTAGTTAAGTGTGATTAATTATTTTTGTTTAATTAATAGAGTTATAAAGCTATATTATTATTATTAGAAAAATAAATAATATGGAATATAAATAAATTAGTTAAAATTGATTTTTAAATTTATTAAATTTTATTTATTGGTATTGTATGGGAAGTAGTGGGAAATAATGAATTTTTGTTAAGGAAATTATTCCGGGAAGAAAAAGAGGCATGGGCAACAAAAGTGGTTCACGGAAAAATTTTGGCTGAGAACAGTGGGTAGCTCTGGGTGTGAGTTTTCTTTTGGGTTTTCTGGTGTATGCTTGTGAGAAGATTTGGAAAAGGCTGCAGGAATTTTCTGGAAAGAGCTTTGTAGCTAGAGGCTCTGTGGCAAAGCTTGGCTCAAATTTGCTTCTACAGCCTACAGAAAACAGGTTCCTTTCTCTTTTTATTTTGTTTTAAATTCTTTCCTGTTTTAAAAGATAGTCTGTTTTGCAAAAGGCTTGTCTGTGCCTTTGTAGAATTTAGAAGTTTCTTTTCTGTAGAGACTATTGTTCCCGGCTGCTGCCGTTAAAATTTTGTGTTGCCTCTATAAGAAATTACACAGCCAAACTTAGAGAATCTAATTAAATAAAATTCTTGAATTAGAAGCTTTGAGGGAAACAGTAGAAAAAGAGAACCTCTGTAGATTTTAATTCAAAACCCCGTTGTTGAACTGAGGAAATTTAGAAAATCTTTGTGCAAGGAAAAATTGTGAACAAACTCATACAATTAGAAAAAACTATTGTACAAATTTTTATATTATTTGTAGTTAGATATGGTATTTTCTCTTTCAATTGATTCTTTTAATTCTTTTAAAGAATTTCCTAAAGAAATTCTCTGTAGTCATGTCATACTATTCTGTGAAATTATTTAGTGCATAGTGAATATTTTAAATCCCTGTGAAACTGTTTATTTTCTGTCCGTACGAAAATATTCTAAAAATTATATATTAAATTTTTTTTAAAAAAAAAATTAGAAAGAAAATATTAATTTTTTTTTTTAAAAAAAATTAGAAAGAAAATATGAAATTTTATTAAAAATAAAATATATTTACAAAAATATTGTGGAAGTGGAGAGGACGGTACCACCATACCCCCCACCCCTACGCAGTCCTCAAAGGACTGCACACAGGAGTCAAAGGACTGCTGCGTCAACAATCCTTTGGACTGTTGTACGCAGTCCCTTGGGCGCTGAGTCCTCCCCTATGGGGAGGTACACAGCCCAAGTGGGCCTTCTTTCCTTTGAATATAAAAAAGGAAATAAATTTTATATTATATATTTATTTTGGTATTTTTTTTTTCATTCAAAAATTTAGTGTTATTAAAATTAATTTATATATGTATATGTATATGTATATATATATAAATTAATATAAATATATATATATATCTATATATATATATATTGAATATATGTTTTAATTGAGGAGAATTATATTCTCGATGGTTATTTAAAATGTGTTTATATTTAATTATTAGATGAAATTAGAAGTGAACGATTTATTAAATTTATTTAAATGTTTTTAATTAGTGAAATTTATTCAAATGTTTTCAATTAGTGAAATTAATTGAGAAAATTAATGATTTGATATAGTAAAGAAAATTCTTGTGTACGATGATGATTGTTCGACTTATGGATTTATGTTATTAATCAATTACTTGATTTTGAGTAAACAGTTGGTTTATTTTATGGAGTTCATTATTGAGACTCTTGAGTTGAGTTAACAACATGAGTGTTTGTTTATTTAGTTAGCTTTATTATAGGAGATAGGGTTGTCGTTAAACTTCCAGAGGTTAGGGAATTTGGTATATTTAATTTGGGTTTTTAGTTCCACTTTCTTTGTGGGTGTAATCTTGTGATTACTTTGAGTTTCGTTGTTTTGTTAAGTTACTGTGTCATAAGATTATGGCGAGATGGATTATACCTCGTGAATCTCTATCCTGTGTTTTGTGAACTTGAATGTTCAATCCCTCATGTTTTGTGGTATGTTAGGGGTTCTAGGGAGAATGGCTCTATGTGGGCGTCGGCGCACAAAGGGGCTATCAGGATAACCCACAGTAGAGTTAGTGTAAAAAGTGAAAACCTAACTAATTAATTAGGGGATGGGTAGTTAAGCACTAAAAGATAAAGATAGATACCTCGCTCACTTGTTAGGGCTTCCAAAGACTAAAGGTGGTTGAGAAGGCCATGGTTGGCATAGTCGTGATCTCGATTACAGGAGAAATGCATGATTCCACATGAGTCACCCTATGGGGCGGCACCTTGAGATAGGCAGTCAGGATAAGCATAGATGGACGCGGCACCTTTTGATAGGATGTCAGGATAATCCATGAAGGCCATGCAATGACACTCTCCTCTAGAAATTCCCCTTAGTTGATTTTATTGGAATCCTCTAGAAGTGGTTTATTGTTTTGACTTGGAGTCATTTGTTGTCATGTTTTGTTAGTAGACTTTTGTTGTCACGTTTCCTTTGTGTATGAATTATTTTCCATGTTTGGTGTTGAGTCATATGTGTTACTTTTGACATCTTGGTCAGGAATCCTTTCTTAACTACTCCTAGCACAAGGGTGGTTGGGTGGAACGTGCTTCGCACCTCGTTGGGTTTCCCATTCGGCAGGCGTACCTTCAATGTGGAGATTGTGAAGACAGAATGTACCAAATTTATGTTCATTCAGATATTTATATTTGTACACTTGTCATATCTTGTAAACTATATTGTAACTCTCCCATGTGTTTGGAAAATGTATCTCGTAACTTGGACCATTGTTTATTGAAATTTAGTTTGTAACATGATGTATTGTAATATCACACTTTGCAATTCAAACATTATTCACAAATGTAATTATATATATTTGATGTTGATATGTTGAGTAAATTAGTTCTCATTATTCCCAAGTTTTATTGGTTATGTAATCTTGTTTAGCATCTATGTGATTCATTCTTATTTTAATGCTTAGTGTTTATCATTTTTATATGAGAACTCATATTAGTGGAAATGAATGTTAGACTAATTAAGTTTGTTAATGGGTAGTTAACGTAATGTCTCTTCGTGTACCCCAAGGGATTTAGGAGTTTAGTATGTATTTGTAATTATGTTAGTTGTAATTGAAAACATAGTACTTTCACTTTATGTTTAAAAAATAATTATAGTGTACTTGGTTGTCCTTTGGGGTTTGTGCGACGGGGTGTTACAACTTAGAATCAGAGCCAGGTTTGCAAACACTGGGTACTCTAGGTAGTTGAGTCCATTAGGCAACCTAGCGTAACTCTTGATCTGACATAACTCAATTGTTGTGCAGGATCATGCCTAGGGGTAGAGGTCGTGGCTGAAGAAGAGGTCGAGGTGGTGGTCGTGGGGCCAATCGCCAGAGTCCATCACTTCCGAGCTCACATGGGTCAGAGCGTGAGGAACTGCAGAGTTCCTAAATCATTCCAATAGGAGGTGGTGGTTAGAACCTAGAACAAGCTGGTCTGGGTGGTCAGTTGCAACATCTGTTAGAGGAGATATTGGGTCATCTAGGCCCTAGGCAGGATGAGGAACAAATATTGGACAGGGAAAGGGCGAGATCCCCTAGACATGGGGAAAACATAGCTAAGCAGGAGGTAGTAGTGGCAGGTCATATGAGGGACCTATTGAGAGCACGACCCCCTACTTTTGATGGATCTGGTGGGGGTCTAGAGGTAGAGACTTGGTTGATCGATTTGGATAGATGTTTTGCAATGCATCCCTACGGTAGTAACACTAGGGCTAGGTGCGCTATCATGCACCTCAGAGGTTTTGCTTCCACTTGGTGGAGGCTAGAGGAGCAGAAATTGCACATTGACATCAGTATGGTTACTTGGGAGTTATTTATGGAGAGGTTTAGGACCCGTTTTCTTTCCGATCATTGGAGGCAGCGTAGAGCTAACGAGTTCCATGATTTAAGACAGATGACTATGACCGTGGAACAATATGAGCATCATTTTTATGAGCTCAAGCAGTATGTGGGTATCGAAAATGATGAGGCCATGCTAGTGCAACATTTTGTGAGGGGCTTAAATGCCTGTATCAGTGGTGGTGCTAGAGTCTTCAAGCCGAAGACGATGGAGGTGGCGATTGAGAAAGCTCACCTTGTGGAAGAAAATCTGGCTATGGCTTTAGGAGGACGCACAGGAGTATAGAATGGCAGTGCTCTAGTTTCGGGTTTTGGTTCTCAAGGTGGATAGCCTCAGGCTGTAGGGACTTCTAGGAACTTTCGGGCACCCTCTAAGGGTGGTCCGCAACAACAGTAACAACGTAATCCACATAAGAATAAGAATACTTAGCCTCAGCAGGGTGTTAGTTCTCAGTCTGCTATTAGTGGAGGTAGTTTTCCACGATCTAGTGTACCTCCAGGTGATAGAGGATTCAAAAGGAGTATAGAATGTTTTACTTGTGGTCAACAGGGACACATTGCTCATCAGTGTCCTCAGAAGGGCACTTCTGGGTTTAGTTTGAGACTGGCAGCTTCAGAGTCGACAATAGAAGATGTAGGTAAGTCGCATAAGGTGTTTACTGCAGTGGATAACCACCAAGTTGAGCACCAGGGTGCAGTTGGAGAGGTTTCTGGTGGAGGACTAGCATCGTTCTTTGGACACCATGCACATCCTTCTATGTTGGGAGTTGACCCTCAGAGGTCGAGACGTTGACTGGGTACTGGTCCAGTAGGACCCTAGTGGCGAGTCTTCCATTTCTTGGGAGGATGTATTCTAGATGTGTGGGTTATCTATTTTCTGTGTGCAGGCTTCCTAGAGTAAGCCTGATCCTGGGGGGGGAAAGGATGTTGTACCCCTGCATTTTACTTATATTTTCCGATAGTATGTTTCACTTTGATTGACATCGATACCTTATTTTGATGTATTTGTTCGCTGACTATAGAGCGATGGTAGATTTATTGTATGGATGATTTGTTGCACTAGATATTGAATATGTTGTTGGATGATACATTTCACAGTGATTATGTTATATGGTTATTTTGTGGTGTTCTTTAATAATTTATATATGGTGTTGTTGTGAGTTTTAAGTTGATATGGTGCTTTCTTGTGTGTTGGTTTATAAACTAAAACCTATTCCTTGGTGTTTTCTAGGATGAAGATAAGGAAAACACCTCAGAAGAAGGTTCGGGACCCGATAGTCAAGCAGCTATGGAAAATTAGACTTAGGTATGATTATTCCAAATACTATGTGCTTTTAGATTTTGAGACTTTCGCAGAAGCCCTGAGGAGACATCGTCGGGAAAGATTGGAATGGACACCTTCTAGTAAGGAAGTCGTTAAGGCTGCCAGCCTAGCTAACTAGGAACCATCTGGTTATTCTTTGTGTGTTTTCTTTGTTTACCGGCTTCCTGGAGTAAGCCATGTTCTAGGGGGGGGAGGATGTAATACCCCCATGTTGTTGACACTTTTGCTACTACTTGTTGCTCTTATGTGTTAGCATGATACTGGGTTGTGAAAGTGATTAGTTCATCGTCTTGGTGTGTGGATGCATTGTTATATTGATTGAGGAATTATGTTACTTCAATTTATGACATTAAGATTACATTGTTGTGTGATGTTTAATTTGATTCAGTAATATGGTTTGATGCAGTGATTTCGTAATTTATTGAATGATGTGATTTATTAGTTACAAATGTTATTTCATCATTGATATTATAATTGTTAGTATAGTTTTGGTGAGAGGACAGTGTAGCACCACTTGTTCACAAGTGCACTGCTATGCTACAATTCCTTCTCACAATGTAATGCTTTAATTATATATATATGGACATGTACACAACATTGTTTGTATGCAGGGATTGTAGGTACAGAGCCTCGATTCCACCTATTTCGGCAGGACAGGGCGAGCATTAAATAAACTCAATTGGATTGATGTTGAAAGGAGCGGTTATGAAAGTGTTCATGTCCCAAGTTCGTCTACTGTGAGTCTTTGGTTGTCTTTGTTCTATTTGTCCTTGTATGTAAATGTGTTAGTGTTGATTAATATTTTTGTTTTGATTTAATTTAATTTTAGTTAAGTGTGATTAATTATTTTTGTTTAATTAATAGAGTTATTATAATTAATTATGATTAAGTTGATTGTTTAATATTCTTGATTTAAGGGATAGTTTAAATAAAATATAAGTGTTTGGTTGATTTGTAGAATGTTAAATTTGCCGTTTAATTTTGGGTTAATTAAATAGCTTATAAAGCTA
The DNA here is from genome assembly GCA_007258455.2 of Sequoia sempervirens. NCBI lineage: Eukaryota > Viridiplantae > Streptophyta > Pinopsida > Cupressales > Cupressaceae > Sequoia > Sequoia sempervirens. Next base: position 117,610 of record VDFB02389782.1, read on the forward strand.
TATTATTATTATTAGAAAAATAAATAATATGGAATATAAATAAATTAGTTAAAATTGATTTTTAAATTTATTAAATTTTATTTATTGGTATTGTACGGGAAGTAGTGGGAAATAATGAATTTTTGTTAAGGAAATTATTCTCGAAAGAAAAAGAGGCATGGGCAACAGAAGTGGTTCACGGAAAAATTTTGGCTGAGAACAGTGGGTCGCTCTGGGTGTGAGTTTTCTTTTGGGTTTTTTGGTGTATGCTTGTGAGAAGATTTGGAAAAGGCTGCAAGAATTTTCTGGAAAGAGCTTCGTAGTTGGAAGCTCCGTGGCAAAGCTTGGCTCAAATTTGCTTCTACAGCCTATAGGAAACAAGTTCCTTTCTCTTTTTATTTTGTTTTAAATTCTTTCTTGTTTTAAAAGATAGTCTGTTTTGCAAAAGGCTTGTCTGTACCTTTGTAGAATTTAGAAGTTTCTTTTTTGTAGAGACTATTGTTCCCGGCTGCTGCCGTTAAAATTTTGTATTGCCTCTGTAAGAAATTACACAGCCAAACTTATAGAATCTAATTAAATAAAATTCTTGAATTAGAAGCTTTGAGGGAAACAGTAGAAAAAGAGAACCTCTGTAGGTAGAAAAAGAGAACCTCTGTAGATTTTAATTCAAAACCCCGCTGTTGAACTGAGGAAATTTAGAAAATCTTTGTGCAAGGAAAATTGTGAACAAACTCATACAATTAAAAAAAACTATTGTACAAATTTTTATATTATTTGTAGTTAGATATGGTATTTTCTCTTTCAATTGATTCTTTTAATTCTTTTAAAGAATTTCCTAAAGAAATTCTCTGTAGTCATGTCATACTATTCTGTGAAATTATTTAGTGCACAGTGAATATTTTAAATCCCTGTGAAACTATTTATTTTCCATCCGTATGGAAATATTCGAAAAATTATATATTAAAAAAATAAAATAAAAATAAAAAAGAAAAAAGAAAATATGAAATTTTATTAAAAATAAAATATATTTAAAAAAATATTGTGAAAGTGGAGGGGATGGTACCACTGTACCCCCACCCCTGCAGTCCTCAAAGGACTATCAGATAGCTTGGGAGCGTCCTCCCCATGGAGGCACCTCAAGTGGGTTCTTTCTTTGAATATAAAAAAATGAAATAAATTTCATATTATATATTTATTTTGGTATTTTTTTAATTCAAAAATTTAGTGTTATTAAAATTAATATATATATATATATATTAATATAAATATATATAAATATTAATATATATAAATATATATATGTATATATATTTATATATATATAGTATATATATGTATATATACAGTTTATATATATATAGTATATATATGTATATATACAGTTTTATATATATATATAGTATATATATGTGTATATATATATATTGAATATATGTTTTAATTGAGGAGAATTATATTCTCGATGGTTATTTAAAATGTGTTTATATTTAATTATTATCTATGAAATTAGAAGTGAACGATTTATTAAATTTATTTAAATGTTTTCAATTAGTGAAATTAATTGAGAAAATTAATGATTTGATCTAGTAAAGAAAATTCTTGTGTGCGATGATGATTGTTCGACTTATGGATTTATGTTATTAATCAATTCCTTGATTTTGAGTAAACAGTTGGTTTATTTTATGGAGTTCGTTATTGAGACTCTTGAGTTGAGTTAACAACATGAGTGTTTGTTTATTTAGTTAACTTTATTATAGGAGATAGGGTTGTCGTTAAACTTCCAGAGGTTAGGTAATTTGGTATATTTAATTTGGGTTTTTAGTTCCACTTTCTTTGTGGGCGTAATCTTATGATTACCTTGAGTTTCGTTGTTTTGTTAAGTTACCATGTCATAAGATTATGGCGAGATGGTTTATACCTCGCGAATCTCTATCCTGTGTTTTGTGAACTTGAATGTTCAATCCCTCATGTTTTGTGGTATGTTAGGGGTTCTAGGGAGAATGGCTCTATGTGGGCGCCGACGCACAAAGGCGCTGTCAGGATAACCCACAGTAGAGTTAGTGTAAAAAGTGAAAACCTAACTAATTAATTAGGGGATGGGTAGTTAAGCACTAAAAGATAAAGATAGATATCTCGCTCACTTGTTAGGGCTTCCAAAGACTAAAGGTGGCCGAGAAGGCCGTGGTTGGCATAGTCGTGATCTCGTTTACACGAGAAATGCACAATTCCGCATGAGTCACCCTATGGGGTGGCGCCTTGAGATAGGCAGTCAGGATAAGCATAGATAGAGGTGGCACCTTGTGATAGGATGTCAGGATAATCCATGAAGGCCATGCGATCACATTCTCCTCTAGCAATTCCCCTTAGTTGATTTTATTGGAATCCTCTGGAAGTGGTTTATTGTTTTGACTTGGAGTCATTTGTTGTCATGTTTTGTTAGTAGACTTTTGTTGTCACGTTTCCTTTGTGTATGAATTATTTTCCATGTTTGGTGTTGAGTCATATGTGTTACTTTTGACGTCTTGGTCGGGAATCCTTTCTTAACTACTCCTAGCACAGGGGTGATCGGGTGGAATGTGCTTCGCACCCCGTTGGGTTTCCCGTTCGGCAGGCGTACCTTCAATGTGGAGATTGTGAAGACAGAATGTACCAGATTTATGTTCATTCAGATATTTATATTTGTACACTTGTCATATCTTGTAAACTATATTATAACTCTCCCATGTGTTTGGAAAATGTATCTCGTAACTTGGACCATTGTTTATTGAAATTTAGTTTGTAACATGATGTATTGTAATATCACACTTTGCAATTCAAACATTATTCATAGATGTAATTATATATATTTGATGTTGATATGTTGAGTAAATTAGTTCTCATTATTCCCAAGTTTTATTGGTTATGTAATCTTGTTTAGCATCTATGTGATTCATTCTTATTTTAATGCTTAGCGTTTATCACTTTTATATGAGAACTCATATTAGTGGAAATGAATGTTAGACTAGTTAAGTTTGTTAATGGGTAGTTAACGTAATGTCTCTTCGTGTACCCCAAGGGATTTAGGAGTTTAGTATGTATTTGTAATTATGTTAGTTGTAATTGAAAACATAGTACTTTCACTTTATGTTTAAAAAAAAATTGTTGTGTACTTAGTTGTCCTTTGGGGTTTGCGCGATGGGGTGTTACATATATGTGTGTGTGTGTGTGTGTGTCTCCAAAGAGACATTCCACCTACATATTTTACTTAGTTAACCTAGCAAACCAAAAATGTAGGTGACAAAATAATTTTTTTTTCATTTATTCAGTTTACCTAAAGAATAAAAAATGCAGGTGACAAATCCTTTAGTTTTCCCCTGTTTCTTCAGTTTACCTAAGAAACAAGAAATAGAAACAAAAGATTCTATGTTCAATAGACAAAATTTTACACAAACATGCAAATTCACATTTCATCTCCAACAGTAACGGATTAGTACCTATTTCCAAGGCAACCTTGACACTTTTTCATACTATCTTGCAAATTCCTTTTCCACACAATACTACATCACAAATATGATGGCCCATAGGACTTTTATTGAATATGAAGATATTTAGGATGAACCATTTGATCATGTTAGACAATGACACAGGTCAAATTATCTTTCGTGCAAAAAAAGCAGTCATAGACATGAGAATCATAACACACACTCCACCTGCACCACTTATTTCTTCATCTTATAGAGATCCATACCCAAATAAAATGATAGACCCAACTAATCTTCATCCTTGGGATATCTAGTCTCAACCACCATCTTTCCCCACTGAACGATCATATAGAGAATGGATAGAAATCAACAGTCAGGTTTGGTTAAATAGATTCTTTATGGCTCTAGAACGAGCCATTGCATTTTCAAGAACACAATACTATGGTTAGTTCTACAGAGTTCATTTTATATCATCATCATGTACTGAAGTGAAAAAATAGGTGGTTGCTCGATATGGCCCACAAGTAATATTCTTATCCATCCCATTGAATGATAGAATTGCATTATTGGCACAAGAGAAGATCCCCACTGAGGTCCATAGTATTCATTATTTGGACACATCTGTGACAACGTCACCCACAAATAGCAAAGAACATTGCTATGTCGAAAGATTATGCTAGGTTAATAGCATCAGCCCGCGCCAGTGAGCTAGACTTCAAATAGGCTCTTCCTAGTTTGATCCAGCGTCAGATGATACAGATGACTCCCATGGCAGCTGCAATGAGAACCATGTATATAGTGATTAGCTACTGCTCCCATACACCACACTTTCAATCCACAAAATACCAAAAATGTTTTTCTCCCCATTTTCCTTTTATAACATTGGCTTGTCGTTCTGATATAGCTTTCTACCTTTCAAGCCTCTAAATGTCAAATATCTCAATTCTGATAGCATTACAACTACTTCGTGTCTTCATCATTCATGTCAATATTCTACGCACCAGTCTCCAAGGTTTCTTTGCTGCCCCCTCCATGATCACAGGTTACCTCATAAATGGTTCTTTATTTCTTCAAATAACCTTTCATTGCACTTCAAACTATATGCTAATTTCGATTACTGTCAATCATATATAGGGTTTTAACATTGTTTTCCTACCATCATGGAAGATCAGCCAACGACCCCTTTCCACCCTTGTGCAGTGTGGACACATAGTTTTTCTAAAAAGCATGGAAACCATTCATCCTTTGTCAAATTCATTATAGGAGACTACCAGGCCAAGTTTTTAATTCTATTACCTCAACTTCTCCAACCCCTTCATCGAAAAAAAAATGTAACTTTGATTACTACCAACTTCGTTCACTTGACTATACAATGATTGGCCTGCAGATAATTCCTTTGCAATTTGTTGCCCACATATCCAATGACAATGATAAACATATGGTATTGTAAGAACCAATAGTTCAAATGTGGAAAATGGAAATCACAAGAGCATAAAATAAATTAGAACTCAAAAATGGATGGATTGAATTTGTGCAGCACCACAACCTCCAATTTAGAGACTGCCTTCTGCTCACTTGCATCTAGAATTCTTTTATGCTTGTTGACATTTTCTCCAACACTAAGTATAAGAAAAATAAAAATGTTTTATTGGCTCTTCGTGAGCAAAATTTATGTACATAAAAATAAACAAATTCTCCATTTCTTGCTTGACAGCTTCCTTTGATTGATACACATGGACATTTCACTTTAGCTTTATTTAGCAGAAATGATATAATCACTAATTTCCTCTTCAACTAGGTGACACATCCAAAAATGATCCACAATGCTCCTCTTCTTAGGGACACATTGCAATGCTCTCTTCACCAGTATTTAATTCAGATAGGCCTTTTTGTATAATGGTTTTTAAATCATGGAATGTCAGGCCTCCTTTAATCTTTGTAAGATCATATACTCTAATTGCATTTGTTTCTCATATTTACTTTACATGTTCTTGCAACTCCGCCCCACTCATCCCTTTCTTTGAATATCACCATTTTGATCATCATTTACATATGCAAAAATTCCCAAAGAAAAGCACATATCCATTTCAACTTCCCCAACAGGAGAGTGAAATACTCCTCCTCATTGGTGAAAGTGACTGCTGGAAAGTGCGATGCATTGTTGACAACAAAACACCAATCTTCTCTGTAAGGTGGTGATGCTTTGTGCTACACAACAATTTACAAGGAGAGACCTATGTGTTTGAATGCCTTAGTGACAGTGAGCATAGATTCCTGCTCATGGTTCATATCTTCCCTATTTCAAAATAAGGTGTAGTTAAATGATGCCAACTTCTTCATGTACTTTTGTAATATTTTTCTCACAAAACACTCCATTTAATGCTTTTATTCTCCTATAGACCATATCGATTTGGGTGCAGAGGTCAAATGTGTTTTAAATATTGATTGCCCAGATACTTCACTACAAAATTTACTTGACATTTTATACTTTGCACAAACTTCAAAATATAATCATTTTAACAATTTCAAATGTTTTTATATTTACAGTTCTTAGGTTTTAACTACTATTACATTTCACTAATATGATTAAATTTGTTTACCTATACCCTTTTCAAACCTCTAATTTCCTTACTTTCAAGCTTCTTATATACTTTATATAATGTGGCATTTCAATTTACATATGAGGATGTCATGTTTCTCTCTTTTTGATCTTCCATCACTTGACATGTTCCTCGAATTTTATTTTATTTATACATTTACTCTTGCCCTCTTTCGCTTCTTTACTACACTCTACTTTGCTCATTTAGCTATATATTACTCACATTTTATTTACAAGTTCAATTCAAGTGGGAAGATTGATAATAGAAGCTTCAACATACAACATTATTCTTTATGGTTTCAATCCAATGTTTAACATGAGAAGAGACAAAAAACTTTGTTTTCGCAGCTTCCACATCAAAATTTATCATCTCATTTTTTCCCCTCAATTGCTACAGCATCATGTGCATGACTAATTCATGTCAAATGGAGTGTTATTTTGTTTTGTTCTATCTATACCACTTACATGCCTTTGGCCATGCTATTTCAATATCATGTTAATCTGAAAATTCTTATGTACCTGTACTAATTAATATATTCGTTCTACTTTAATGTGCATTCTATTGATATGTTTTAGAATAATTTATTTATACAAAAAGGTAATTAGCAATGCACGATTCCTTATCGATGTGAACATAATTGTCTCTTCTCATTATGGGAATTCATGATATTGCTTGGTTTTTTTCACTTCTATTCTACATCACAATGAACTTATAAGCACATTTGTTTCTATTTCTAGAATTCTAGATTCTCTTGTCCATTTAGTTCATATGTTTTGCATTAATTTATTTTAATAAAAAGTTAAATAGCAATGTGGGATTCCTTATTATTAATGTCAACATAACGCTTCCTTCTCATTATGTGAATTCATGTTATTGCTTGGTTATTCTCACTTCTACTCTACATCATAATGAACTTTTAAGCACATGTCTTCTTCCTTTGGTTATATTAATGCATGTTATTAAATTGTTCTTTTCATTTCTCCTCTAGCTCATGATGAAATGGTAAGCATATTTCTTTCTATTTTATAGCCTCTGTTATTCCTTTACAATATTGTCATTTAATGTGTTCATTGTCAATTGTACAAATTTGCGTCCTTTACGCATGCTTTTACCATAACTTAATGCACTTGTTTTTAATTTTATATTTTGTATACAGGATATATATTATTTTAATTATGAAGCTTCTTTTGATGGTTGCTTGAAACATCTATACAAGCGACCTCCCTATTCTTCTCCTGCCTCCTAGTATCATAGAGACTTAATCACATTTATTATAATTTTCTTTGGCTACATGACATTATTAACTTTATTTTGTTTCTATACATTAAAGATCATTTACATGGATTTCCATTGCTTTCCTTTGTGTTGATGTCATCATTTAAATGTTTGTCTTCTAGTTGCCTTGTCTCTTGGAGATGCCAAGAAGATGAACGAAAGAAATCAAGTTGTTGCTCCCTGCCTTGGTCACTTTCTACCTTGAGCTCCACAAGAAAACACTTTAACATTTTCTTCTCACCATATTTTGGTTGGCAATATTCCTTTCTCTATCTCTCATATTCTCCTGTAACCTATATATTGATAAATTCTATTATTTGTTGCTCACATGTTTTCTTTCTTTTCTCAAAACAGGTTTCTTTATCTTACCCAATTGTCTTTGTCACTGTTACAGATGAATTGGCCATTGCCTCACTAGATTGGACCTTTTCATTGTCCTTGGCATTCTACAGTTCAAATAGTCCCATTTGTTTAGCTTTTTCTAGAGTTGTTCATATAACAATGACTTAAGATCCTGGATTTATAATGGTTCGCTTCATATGTGGGTTGCTTCAACTACCCCACATATATGTATTATACACTTATGTCATTGCTTCAAACATCTATTCCATATTTATTCAACTTTACAAATGTAGTATAGAAAATGACTTGTAAGGCCGAGTAAAGAAAATGAATTGCATAGAAGAATCAATTTGATTTATGATTTTCCACTTCATCATAAAGTTACTTGACTTTATATATGATAGTGGGATAAAATTACATTAATATATTTGGACATAATTTTTTTATCTTCTATTAAATTTTATTTTCTTCTATTCAAGTATGACATCATTTAGATATCTTGCTCAAATAATAGACTTTAGAGAAAATAGTGATGCTTTTAAATATTCATTTTTTCCATATGTACTTCATTTAAATTGAAGAAAAAAGTATTGTGTTTTTTAACACTTTTAAATAATTTAAGGTAAATGAATTCCATCTTATGTACAAATATGAGAGGATTGAGATGGTGTTTTCATTAATATATTTAAAATATGATTTTTATTAAGCCTCACTTGATATTTATACTAGAAATAAATTTTTGATTGTGTTGTGTATTTGAAACCCTGACTGACTTCAAGAAAGGATTTTCCTTTGTTTTTTTAAATATGGAAAATTAATGCTTATTTCATTATTTTATTATGTAATGTCTTTGGAATACAAATTACAACTAAATAGAGAGATTTTATTAATCATATCCAAACTTATACATGTCAAGATATTGGTTCATCATTCCATCACATTTGTGTAGTTTTACATAACACCAATTATCATTACAACAATTTTAAGATAAGGTTGTGACTATCATACACGATGTTAGGTGGATGGAAAACCCACAATATACTAATTTGTGATACATATATTTTATAAATTGTAGATAACTAATACAACATGAAACTTCCCTCTTGGATCGCACTACAATTTTGACTTATTTAATCAACTAGAAACCTTTTAAAGAATATTATTTAAGATCTCTTTAATAATTTTTAATCTTATATAAAAGATTTTTATTAAAAAATTAAACTACATGTTTTCATATTTTTTTATGTTTCTCTATACATGAACATGTTTTTGTCTTAGGCATATTGATTGATACCTATTTAGACCCATTTACTATTAAAAACCCTTTTTTCTCAATTATTTCTCAAATAATATCAACATGCATTCCAAAAAAAAAGATATTCTATTTAAACTCAATACAATTTCAATTTATTTAATCAACTTCATCTATAATTCTACTACTCTCTTTGCCCACATATATTTCTCGTCATACTCACCTCTTATTAACATTATTATTACTTATATCATTTGGGGTTTACATAGATATACATGCATCTACTACAACCCTTTTTCAAGTTATTATGAAATTGAGGTTTGTGTATTGTTGGTGCGACAAAATAATATTTTCAACCTAAATTTAATTCCAGCACAAAAACAATATTTTTAACCTTATGTTACATTTTTTCTTTCTGCCACAAAATATTGTTTTTAACCCCTTCCAATCATTTCATCATATTCCTTATCATTTCTTACTTTTCTTACTCAATCACATAAACATTAATTCATTTATTATACATACATGTTTCAAGTTATATATATGCACATGCACACAGATATGTCCCATAAAATAATATTTTTTACCTAAAATTAAGTTTCTTCTTGGTCCCACAATTTAATATTTTTGATTATTTCCAATCATTTGTCCATTTTTCTTGTCATTTCTTCCTTCCCTTATTCAAACACAAAAAAATTAATTGATTTATTGTACATTTATATTTGCTAATATATATATCCACATATATGCACATGCACACATGTTTTTGCATCTACATACATGCATATGTGTACTTGTGCATACATATGTGACCCAATGACTTCAAGGTTAATTTGACATAACTGACATACAAATATGACTAAAATACATATACATATAAAGAAAGATTTATTACAGTGATAATACGTTTACCCATCTACCAAACAAAGATATAAATATGTATAATCTTTCACTACAGCATACAAGTCATGTAGTCTTGTCCTATTAGCTACTTCGTTCCACACACATAGCGTGCAACTACTAGTTTATTCTTCTTTGAAACAATGTGATAAACTGCATTGTCTCAAACAGGGGCAAAATGTAGACACCTAAAATTGGCTACCTCCCTAGCATCACCTAATTTACCCTATCCTAAGCCATTAATTAATAAATATTTATCATTTATTTAATTAATTTATACATTACCCTTTATCCTATCCTATAATTAAATAAATTCATGTTTATTTAATTATTCCAAATATTATCTCTTAATTAATTAATTAAATCCTAGTTAATTAATTAATTTAGGGTAATTAATCACACTTTCACTTTTTCCACTATTAATTAAATTTAAATACTTTTATTTATTTAATTAACTCATAATATACTCATCCATCCAATCCTAGCCCTTTAACTTGTTCACATGGATAATAATCTAAATTCATAGTCATGTGACAAGTGTCCCATGTTATCCCTTCACATGTCTAACTTAATCCTTGCCCCTATCCATTGAACCTAGAAACCTTTTTCAAAAGTCAACTTAACTTTTGGTGTCATCCATTTATTTGATTTTAAACCTCTTAGTCCTAGCTATTCCCATAAGGAATTTTCCCTAGTCCTAATCATTTTTCTCATTTAATCCTAGCCATTGATCTAGGATCAATTTGAGCCCTTGATTTTGCCTCTTTAGTTTTATATAACTAGAGAACTTCACCCTTCATTTTCAATAGATCATATTTATGCTAGTGTTATGCTACAAAAATATTTAGCAACTACATTCCATTCAATCACCACATCAAAATACTTCATTGGAGATTGATCTTGGAGTTACATCTTGATTAATGATAGATAGGAGAAAAATGGAGTCAATTTTATTAAGTGTTTAAGGGTTTGCATTGTTTGTTTTATTTCCATTCATTTGGTTTAGAGCTCCATTGGTGTTGTTGAATGTTAGGTAGATCTTAGGCATATGGTTGATCTATTAGGGTTTACTACTTGATTCACATTTCAATATTGTGCAACTATAACTAGGGATAGACAGAAGAGAGAAATTAGATTATCATACTTGAGAAGTATGTTGATAAGGTTTTGGATAGATTCAACATGAAGGGTGCTAAGCTTGTAAGAACTTCACTTTCTAATCATTTTCATTTGTCATTTTCCATGTGTCCCAGTACATAAGAACATAAATAAATGCAAGGTATACCTTATTCATCTGTTGTTGAGAGTCTCATGTATGCCATGGTTTGTACTTGACTATACATTTCCCATGCAGTGGGAGTAGTGAACAGGTTTATGAGCAATCCCGGTAAAGCTCATTGGGATGTGGTGAAGTGGATATTGAGGTATTTAAAAGGAACTTATGATTATGCCTTGTGTTTTGTAAGGAGAGGTGCACATCTACAAGGCTTTGTTGAATCGATATGGTTGGTGACTTAGACAAATGAAGATCCACTACTAGTTATGTTTTGACTTTTGTTGAGGCAATGATCAACTGGGTGTCTAGATTGTAACAAGTGGTTGCTCTTTCTAATACAAAGGTTGAGTATATTGCTTTCAATAAAGGTTCAAAGGAGATGATTTGGTTGCAACAATTGTTCCCTGAGTTGGGATGCAAACATGTTTTCACTCTCTTTTGTGATAGCAACAGTTCTATTCACTTGGACAAGAATGCAAGATTTCATAATAAAACCAATAATATTGAGCTGCAATATCATTTCATTTAGAGTGTGTGTGAAGAGGGAAAGTTGCAAGTTGAAAATATTGATACTAAAGTGAATCTAGAGATGATGTATTGAAAAAGGTTGTTACGAGCAATAAGATCAAGTTTTGCAGAGACTCTCTTAGCATTATCAAGATTTGATAATAGGACCAAAGTAGGGGAATGTCTCTATAGTGTTGCAATAGTCGTTGAACTTCAAGTGGGAGGTTGTTGGATAAGTGAAGTCCATCAAAATTATTATTCTTTTCCCTCCACTCGTAGCCTCTTAGCATTCCATATGTGTTGACTCTTAAATACATATTACATTGTGGATAATGTAATTAATTATGCATGGTTGTAGCTTATCAACTACTACATGTACAAAAAAACATTAATAAGAGATTTTTCCTTGCTTAAAAGTGGATGTAGCCTTTATCATGAACCACTATAAAATTGATGTTTTGTGTTTCTGATTATAAATACTAGATACCTTTATTATTTTTCATTTCAAATTATTAACCAATAATTAAATTTTGGCATTTGTACATGTAGGAAAATGGCTTTTCTTAAAAAAAGGGAAAACATACCAAATGCTTCTCAAGCTACTTCAGTATCTATATCTTAGAACTGACCAAATAAAATACATCATAGGTAGGAACATAACACAATGTTTCACTTGTTTAGAGATGTAGTGGATCATGGATTACATGGGAATATAGTATCAGATAAAGATTTAATATTTGTTTGACATTTTTGAAGAAACTTGTGTAGGAAGCTGGGGATTTATTCAAAATATAGTTTTTCATACCATCTAAAAATGAATGGAAAAATAGAAGTATTGAATTTAATTATGGAAATCTATTGATATGTGTGGTGGATAGAGGCATATGTAGTGATATTTGGTATTTTCCCAAGTGGATTTTTCCTATATTAACTTAGTTAATAGAATATTAGAGATGTACCATTTGAGGTGGTCCATTAGTGCAACCCTATAGGTAAGGTAGAGTTGAGAGGAGAAATTTTTGGGAAGAAAAATTTTAGAAGAAAAAACATGGTTGAAAATAAACAAGTACACGAGTAACGTAGAATTTGGAGAAGAGTAAACTATATTATAATAATTTTACTGATAAAAAGAGAACATGAATAGAGGAGTTTCAAATCTAGATAATCTTAGGAAATAATTGTTCTATAACTTGAAACTTGTAACAATATTTTTTAAAACAAATCTTCTACCCTTTAAAGTAGTGGAAAATTTCTAGTGAATGCATGTGAGGTATAGATAGTTCAAGGCATGAACTCTCTCATATTTTTAATATTCTTGATGTATACATTTACCATAGGGGACATTGTAGGGAAAAAATAAGTAATATAATCATGATTGCATAAAATATATCCTAGAATAGTTATAAAAAAGAAATTTGGAAAGCATTGTAGCAAAGAGTGACTAAGAAGACTAGAGGTAAGGTGTATAGTAAATATTTTGTAAAATATAAGAATAAACAAAAAAATGATGCTTCATGGTAAACCCATAGAGATAAAAATATTTTAATTATGTATTAATACATTGTAATTCATCATGTAAGTAAGAGCGCACATCTAGCGTTTCATGTAGGAGCTTCCAGGATGTTTGAGAATCAAGAACTCAAAAAAATATTTCAATAATATTTTGGCCCATTCTAATTTCTTAGTTTTTAGGAGGAAGAATATTTTATTTCATAAAAAATTGTCTATGCATGTGTAGGCTTATGAAATTTAATGATATCATCTTCAATTGAAGCTTACATATGCAATATTAGAGAATAATGACAACCAACATATGACATTTTATTATAACATATTCAAGGGGTTAAATGTAACAACTTATAAGAGAATTTATGATAACCTGTGAGAGATTATAATATCCTATAAGAAGAATCTATGTCATACCATAGGTGTCTTAGCTTATCCTATGGGATCCTTCAAATGATGGATACCACATGAAAAGAGAGACTTTTTGTAGTAACACTTTTCCATCTTGTCTAGAATCTTCTAATTTGAGCTTCATTTTAAAGACAAAATTATAAAAGGTGCAAGAGGATTGAAATAAGGTAAACTCTTCATTTTTATTGTAATTTGAATGAAAGAAAATATCTCTTGAAGTCCATTATACACAATGGAGGGCTCAAGAGGAAGATTTTGTAAGTATTATCAAATACTAGTATCTAGTTTGGTGTCTAGTATTATTTTGAGTTCAAATTCTATTTTAGTTTTGAGTATTTTCTATAAGATAGTTTGGATATTGTAATATATCATTTTTCTATGGATTTGTGCTATCAAAATATATCTAAATTTTTTTTTTATTGTAGTTTTACAAATATTAAATTGATGAAAATAGTCATTTTACCACACCTTGCATGAGCAAACGATCTCTATTTATTCTTACATTTGAGAGTTGTTGGGATTAAGGTGTATCAACATTTGAGTCCTAGCATTTAACTAATTTGATTAATTGAGCTTACTTTGGATAAATATTGCATATTATTTGATATCTAAAGTTGCCAACTTTGTCTTATATTTCAAGTCATTCAAGAAGCTCCTATTTTTTGTGGATGAAAATGAGGGATGCTAATGAAGAAGCCACTTGTCACAAAGAGGGAACTTTGAACAAAAAGTTTGAGAAGAAATTTTAAAATTTCTATGTTGATGACACATGTGTCCTTCTTTCTTGCTTTATGTCATGACTTGATCCCTATTTTATAGGAAGTTGGGTGACCTACTTGGAAGATGCTATTTGATAGGATTGATTTTTCAAATGTTTCCAAATTTTGCAAAAACTGATTTGATAAGATCTTACGCAAATTTGAAGAGTCTTGATTGAGTAGTTTCCAATTCACTGTTGAGTTGGACTAGCAATTTTTTGGTGATTTTGTCTTTAGGTGCCCAAGATAAGGATTTTATTCTATCTATGGGGGATGATACACCTATGTTGAGGATATACTAATTTTATGATTAGCAAGTTGATTGGGAACTTATAATGCATGTTGAGATTTTCAATTAGGATTGGCAGGTTGAGGTAGAATTGATGGATTTTTCTCCTTTATTGAAGATTTATGATTTATGAAGATATGGAGATGGAATATCCTATTCTAGGTGCCTCATGTTGTTGCTCTATATATAATTTTAGACTTAGTTTATTCTTAATTGAGAGAGACTATTTTCACAGGGGTTATGCTACCAAAATTTCTCCAAATGGTGTAGGTTGTAAATATCCATGTAAAGGCATAAGAGCTTGAATATTGTATTGCAACTATGATTTTTTTGCTGAATAATACAATGACTCGCTACTTTTAGAGTGTGGGGATTTTTATCCAAAAGGTTTTCCCCATGTAAATTATATGTTTTATTTTATGTCTTTTTTTTCATGTTCAATGATTTTGTAATGTTAAATCTATTTAATGCATGCTACTAAAGCTTCTCAATTTGGAAAGATATAAAATTGCAATGAACTTTCCTCAAAGGATCCATGTGGGAATTAAAATGTGCCTGATTTTGATTTATAGCATGTAGTAGTATGTGCTTTTATCAAAGTTGTGTAATTTGAAGCTAGAAAACATGGATATTGCATGTGCATACTGATATCAGATGGTTATTCTAGGATGTCTCATTTCTCTTCAATTGGTATTAGAGCTCTTTACGAGAATGTTCTTTTTTCTTGCATGTGCAGGTTTGTGAATTGCATTTACTTGCATATGTGTTGCATGTACTTGCAATGACTAGCATGTTGCATGCATGTTGCTTACATGTGATTTTTTGTGAGTGACATGTACTTGCATGTGTATTGCATGTACTTGCATGGAATCACATGTGGCTTGCATGTACTTTCATGTTGATGCATTTAATAATTCCTAGTGTTTCATGTTTTGGGTATTCCTTCTATGAATATTTCTTAGCAGCAGAAAGCTTGAGGGAATATGAAGGAATCAACTAATAATTAATCCTTTGATGAGTGGAAGTGTAGTTTTGTTAGTTTCTAGAAACAACACACAACTTGAAGGATGTAGAAGATAGAGAAATTGGAGTTGATCATGTAAAAATGATATGATCTAGAGCTCCTATATGATAGCAAAATAATCCTAATGCATGGGGTTGTGCTTTTTTGCTTTATGGTTTTATTGCAGTAAAGCTTTCATATTGGGTATCTGTGTGAGAGGCTCCTTAGTGATATGGATAAGCTTGGGTTGTTTTTATCTATTGAGTGATGGGATTATGCTCATTGCTTTTTCAGGTGTTGGAAGGCACTAATTTTTTTGCCTCGAATGCATGGAAAGGCTATGAAGTTGATCAATGGATTATCTGGAAGCTTCTATAATAGCTTGTATCTCTTAGATGCATGTGCATGTTGGTGGTTGTGGAGTTGGCTTGAAATGGGCTTGAAGTTCCTAAAATTGCTTTTTCCTTTATGGATGCTTTGTTCTTGCATGACTCAAATTCATGTTTTTTGGATCTAAGGGTTTTATGGGTTTTTCATAAAAATCCATGGTCCTACTCAGTCATGAAATTCATTGTTTTGGATTAACCTATCTTTGTGCTTTTTTTACTTTTGAGTCATCCAAATGTAACATGGATATGGGTGTGCGTGGGTGTTCATTGGACATAGTGCCTTTGTAGGTTTTACACAGTTAAGGAAAACTTGCAATGATGTTCAGTTGCAGAAAAGCTATTTTCTAGATGTTATGTGGAGCATTACTAGATGATATAGTTGTAGTTCTACATGCATGCTTCAGGCATGGTGAGAGGAGGTGGTTTGATTTATCTACATGGAGATGTTGGTACATGATTAGTCACTCAAAAATTTTGTGGTGATGCTTGGTGGCTTCTCTGAATATGGTGCTCAATGTGGACATGATTGGAAAATTATATATGTATATTGATCTGATGCTTGAGTCATGTTGTCTACATGTTATTCTCTTTAAGATCCCAGTTTACAATTTGTTGATGCAATAATGGGTTTGTATTTTTTAATGATTGGATGTACGAGTCATGTAACCTACAGGTGTGTACAACCTATTTGGTTGTAGTGGGATGACTCTGAGGTGGACTATTTATATCCACTAGATTTGATTCAATGTTTTATGTAGACTTGTTAGTTTTCCCTTTTTGTGGTTACCAATTTTTCGCTATAGCTCGATTGGTAGAGCTGGGTTAAATATTGTTATACCTGAAAGTGAAAAAAATACAATTATTTATGCATATGCTTAAGTGTTGTTTGCACCTTATTTATCATTCATCAAGTGACAATTATGCAAGTGTTTTGAGAAAGTTGAATTTCAGAAGTATTGCTCATTTTTTTGCAAAATCAAATGGAGTACAGAACTGAATATACAAATGATAAGCATAACATAATGCTTTCGTTTATTTCGTGAAGTGATTCACATTACATGTTTTCATTTGATTGCAAGAATACAAATGATAATACAACTTTTCATTTTAATGTTTTCTTTCAGAATGGAAATGAAAGAACGAAATTAAATATGCACACAAGCCGTGGTTTTAGCCGTTTCCATTCATGACAAGAAAGGAAATATACAATTGAAAGTGAAAAGTAGATAACATGGAACATATCCGTCATTTCCTGGGTTGGTCTTTGGTTGATGCCTCGTAGCTTGCTCTATTCTGCTTCAGCTCTCGATTGTGCTTGCAAAAGATTGAAAAGAACGTCAATTAAGAGCTCGGGATATGAACTACACTACATGCCATACTAACAAAGATATATTTCAATCCTTGCAATGCATAGAGAAACTAAAAAAAAGGAACTGAAGCATGAACTGAAAAGAGAGAACATCATCATCACATATTGTTTTTTATGCTAACATTGTTTGTTTCCTTGTGCAATTATAGGAAAAGTCATGTAGCTGATTATCTTTTGAAGACCAAGCATGTGGGAAAAAATGGGCTCCCACAAGGGTAGAGCTCGACATACTGCCCCTTACACATTACAAATGGGGCTGAGTGAAGGAGTGCAATCACCATATTCATCTGAACTATACAACTAAAAGAGTAAAGTAGAGTTCATTCATAAAAGCCATTAAGCCGACTGTTCACTCATAACAATCAAGTAGTATGCTTCCTGAAAGCTACAGGTGGACAGTGGACTTAAATGAGCTCAATCAATTCAACTGAATACATCATTTTCATGATTGCAAATCTCAAATATTGTTGTACAACTTGCATTTTCTGCCATGGGTGTTGTTTATGCATCTTGTTTCAAGATATTACAACAATGTTCTATCTCATAATCAATGATAGTGAATAGGCATACATAATGCCTCACTAATAAGAGCACTATTTAATAAAGGAAGCATGTTTCAAGTTTCAGTTTTTTCATTTGGGAAGAGAGCAAGGCATAAGACAGTTTTTATTAAATGGAGCATAAAAATGCATGAAGAGTGCCAGGTAGAAGAGTATACATTTAAAGGACAATCAAGCATGGATGAAACTTTAGGTTCGACTTCTAGGTATTTCATTGTGTTGCATTAAGTGGAGTAAATAGTACAAGGGATTTGTTATTGTTTGACATGTATTGCAAATGGAGTTGTGCATATGTTTTTACCATTCAAGGTATTTCTTCAAACTATCATTGTATGAGGTTGAAGCAAATGGACATGAACGTGTTTGATGGGAATTCGAGTATGTAAAGCATTTCCAGATTAAACAAATCTTTTAAAAGATTTAAGTGAAAAGCATAATGGACTAAGCAAGTAAACATCTAAGCTGCCCATCAAAGGAAGTTTCTGGGTCCAAGGGTTTGTCCATAGTACAATTTTCTGTAGGAAGTTCAAAACCCTTTTGGGTTTCTTCCTCATTTGAAACAAAGTTTGGGAAGTTGAGCTCATTAGAGATGCAAGATAAAAGAAGTAAATTGGAAATAAAGTGGAGCAGAGATCATATATACTCATTTGCAAAAAATGAAGGGTAAACAGCTGGAGTACAGAGAAATGTAGTCTTCTTCAAGGTAACATTTTCCTATTTAAGGGTTTTTACAGAATTCAAAATGTAAACAAAATCCATGGTGAGTCAACCCCAAATTTTGAATATATGACAAAACATACAGATTTTTGTTTACTTTTTCAGAATACCTACATGAGGGTTTTTTATCAAAATGTAAATTTACCACCATTTCTAGCTTACCCACATGGGGTTTTCAATAGAAAAAAAAATGAATAATTTGATTTAAAATCAAGAGATACCCATGAAGGTTTTGTGCAAAAGATGCAAAAAATACATGTATGCATTATGGGTCGAGCTCCAGACAGATAAACATGATTTTCTTTTCATTCCCAGAATACACACTTTGGGGTTTTTCATAAAATACAAAATTTCTTCATTTTTACAAGTACCCATATGAGGGTTTGACAAAAATATTTAAGAAGAAAGAAATGCCTTTTATGGGTCGAGCCCAGAAAAGTCCCAGAAAGCCTAGTTTGTTTACAAAAGAGTAATTGTTCTTTTCAAAAACAAGCTTTGAAAGTTTTTTTTTCAACAAAAAGAAAAAAGAAGAAATACAATGGAATGATGGAGTAGCCATTCTTGCACAAAAACAAGCTTTTGGAAGCTTTTGACAGGAAATGCAGAAATAGATGAATTTCTTGCAGAATAAAGAATACCCACATGCCGTTTTTTATTCAAAATGTAGATTCTTCATTGTTTTCAGTTTACCCATATGAGGGATTTTGTCTGAAACATAATAAATCCAATGATGCTATTATGGGTCAGTCCCAGAAGTGCCTCAAAAACACCATAATCAAATATGCATGGTGTGGCCTGCACAATGGATCTGCTTTTGTTTCAAAGAGAAAATAACAATCACTCTCTTCATAGAAGCTATTTTGAAGCTTTGTCTGATACAGAAAAGCAATAAGTGAACACAAAGATAAATCTTACCATTCGTGTTGTAGAAGACTAAGCAAAATGGCACGACTAGACTCTCTTGGAGAGCCTCCAGATGCAGAGGTTGAGCTCTTACAATAGCGGCCAAGAACACATAAACAAGAAGAAAGAACACAAAGCCATATATCATCAGAAAATTATATCACTGCCGCAGCCTAGGAGGCCATATTCTCCTCAAAAAACCAAAGGAATGAAGAGAAACAACCAGCAATACTTACCCTGAGATATGGAGGCCGAGCATGTAAAAGATGGACATAATGAAAGATCAGTTGGAGGTTTCCAGCTGAAACCCTAAGCTCTCATGGAGGCGACACTCTTCATAGCAGAAGGAAAAAATTTCAAGTCCAAATGATGCAAAAAAATGGGAGTGGTAGTTTTTTCTTAGGGTTTCTCAAAGACCTAAGTCGACCAAGGGAATTTTTCCCTTATGTTTAAAAAAAAAAAATCAATGCCAAGTTAATACTATGGGGGCCGATTCCTTTATGCCATGATTTAGTGGTGGATGATGCCTTAGGCTTTTTTTTTCTAAAAATATCAAAGCCTAATCGAAACATATGGTGGTGTATTGCATAGGTCCCTTTTCTGCATTAATGCCCAAGGCATTTTATTTTGAACACATGCCTTGATGATTATTTTGCCTTGGCTTTTATTTTTTCTTTATGATTTTATAGAAATCAATGGTAAATGAATGTGCCTTGGCTTTGTTTTTAATTGATTTAAAAAAAATCAATTAGGATATTGATGAGAAGAGATATGCGTTGTATTTTTTATGATTTTTTAAGAAAATCAATATTATAATTGGAGAAATAAGGTTGTGATTTTTTGCAAAATATTTCAAAATCTTTGGTTGCAAAAAATTAATCAAATTGAGGAGATTTAGAATCTGCAAGCCATGTAAAGCAAGAATAAAACAAGTTGTTTTATCTCTTCGTTATTTTTACCATATTTGTGAGAGATATTTCCTTGGTCGGATTTGGGTTTCCTAATGGAGAGATAAGGTGTTTTGTTTGCTTTAAAATTAGATTTGGCCTTTTTTGAGAAGATTTTTAGTATGTACATGCAAAAGTGTGATTTTTCCGCTTTTGTGTAGACTTTTGGGGCAGTTTTTGATACCTTTCCTTGAGCTTTTACCTTGAGTTCGGATTAGGGTTTTGGGGATATATCTTGTGAAAAACTTAGTGTTTTTCTAGTTCATATTTTAGTTTCTTTCTCTCATGTTTTGGAGCTTGTAATCTTCCTTGTACTCAGTTTCAAATTTTGTGCATACTCCTACAGTTGAATAAAACAACATTCCTACTTCTCATTTTTTGTGTCTACTTGAGTTTCAATTTGATGTTATACTATGATTTTTGTTTATAGAATCCTTGTTATGTCCTAAGACTATAATTCTTGATGCAGAAAGTTCAAAGATACAGGTTGCATGCTGTATTTAAAATCAAATCTTCATGCAAATTATTTATGTGTTAATTGTTCATGAGAGGTTGTGAGATATTGTGTTTTCTAAAAGCTATTTGTGAGAAAAAACCAGAATCATCATTAAGTCATTATCAAGTCCTGAAAATCATTTTAAGTCATAGATTTTAACTTTAATTATTCTCTATCCCTTTTCCTGAAAAATTATTTAGAACAGGATTGTCATTCGAAGAACCAGTTCATTCTAGAGATTCTCTTTTCACAGAAGATCACCCACATCTGAAAAGAATTTCCATGTTTCAACGGATAGTTTGATTTTTCAAATTTGACAAAGGGTGCATATCTGATTGATAATAGTGGTCACTTGTGCATTGGTGTGGTTGCTTTTAGATGAGAGAATGGATGATGAGTGAGTATATCAATAGTCAATGATGGGGTCCTATAGCATGGTGTATTTCCTTGATTTGGAGATCTTGGTTTCACTTGGTGTAGAGGAAACTTGGAGGTGAGTGGACCTGGATGATTTTCAAATTTGGGAGATGGTGAGTCATGTGCTTGGAGAGATTAGTATCAAGGTCTAGTGAGAGATTTAATAGTGACTAAGAATTCATCACTTGGTGATGGAGGATCTTCATTAGTGATGCAAATGTTTTTTTAGAGGAATGCCTAGATCCTATTGCTATAGAAGGGTTCCTTCACTTTTGCTTGTACACTATTTGAGGATGTGTAAGATCTCACAACCATGGAGGAATTTTGTGGTCTTTTTTGAGGGGTTGGTGGTGCTCGACATGTGATGTTGTTTTAGAGTATACTGCTAACAATGTCATGGTGCACTCTTGATTATAGATTAGATTTCTAGCATGATGCATTGCTTTTGAGATCATGTTGTGTCCACTTGGAGCATGGGATCTCCTAAGGGGGATGGTGAGATCATTATGTCACGAGAGGTTCTTGATTTAGGTGATTGGAGCTTTGACAGTGGTCTAGTGAGTTCTCTTTATATTCAGTACATTGGTCATGTGCTTGGGAGCTTCATGGGAGTTTGGTGATGCATTTGGAGCTTAGCATCCAGAGTGATCAATGTTTGGTGCTCATGGATACATGGATATTTAGGTGAGGTTGGAGTTCTCTTGTGATGAGAAACATGTTGTTGAGATGGTACTCATGATGATATCTCAATTAGAAGTATGAGGAGACTACACCTTGGTTGGACACGAGTTCAATAGAGACCCAAGAGGAGATTGCTCTTGGATGAGTCATAGTGATTTGGATATCTTGGATAAGCATTCTCATTCCCTATTCTTAGTCTTCTCGATAGTTTATCACATGAGATGTATTGCCCATTTTTCTCTCAAGTGTTTTATGCTTTGACTTCTCATGGAGATGGATCATAAGCTATATTTTCTTGTTCTAGAGGTTTATTTGAGGAATATTCAACATGGTTATCTCCTTGGGATTGTATTTTCATTATATGATGAGCATAGGGGATGGTAGTGGGATGATTTCTTGAAATGGGAAATGGAGTAGTTTGATCTTCTTCTTTGAGAGGCTTAATACTTGGTGGATACATGATTCATATGTTATGTTTGATATTTTGAGATTGAATTGGTTTGGATGTTGTTAAGGATTTACTTTGGGGTAGTGGAGGAGATCATACTTGGAACAACTAGCATTTAGAGGTTTACGTAGAAGGGCATGCTACATGTTGTGATTTGTGGTTTCTCTCATTAGTCTATTTCTTCCTTTGAGATGTTTGGATTCACTTGGAAATAGATGTGAGGATTTGTGTAGAGATATGGTGATCACTATTTTGTGGTCATATGTTGTCACTTGTGTGATGACATGGAAGTTCATGTATCTCTTTCTTTTGTCAAATGTGGAGAAGATGGGAGAGCTATAGAGACTTGTTGTGGGAGATGTTTCTTGCAAAATTTGTTATGGAATGCACAAATATTTGTGGATGGTCCTTGGCACTACATAGCTTCACTTTCTTTGTGTTGTGATTGGTAGACTTAATGTGCCTTTGATATTTTTAGATTTTACATTACTCATGCAGTGGGAGTTCTTGGATGTGTTTGGTCTTCTTTGAATGGTTTACACATGGATCTTGTGGTTGCCATTTATGGGTTGGTTATACTAGTGGCTTGAGTTTACTGATGATGTATACCTATTAGGTATGGTGATTGGATGGGTTAGCACTTTATATGGGTGTTATTTTTCGTTGCATGGGTTTATCAGTTGGAAGGGAGTAGCCTGGTTTGGTTGTTATTTTGGTTGATGTTCTTTCTTGTTCTCTAGAGGATGTCTTCAGTTTTGTGTTCTAGTTCTGGGCTTTGAGGTTGATGTTTATTGATGCTTCTAGATAGCTCATGAGCATGGTAGAGTGGTGGAAGTATCCTATATAATTTGATATCATTGGGGTCTTATGCTTGTTTTCTTTAGAATGATGCATATACACCTTGGCTTGTTCCTTTTCTTCCATGGGTGGCATGTTGAAGGATAACGTGGAAGGTTTCCTAAGATGGTGGACATCTTGGATGTCATTGCTAGTGTCTTGTTAGAGCAAGAGAGAATGTAGAGATTTGTGTGGTTTCATGGATGGTTGTGGTGACATGGTTTGATCCTGAGTTGTTGCTTTAGACTCTTGAGAAGTCTTTGAAAAATGGGAGAATGTTGGGATTAAGGTGTCTCAACCTTTGAGTCTTAGCATTTAATTAATTTGATTAATTAAGCTTAATTTGATTAATTAAGCTTAATTTGGATAAATATTGCATATTTATTTGATATCCAAACTTGTGAACTTTATATTATATTTCTTGAGTCATTCAAGAAGCTCCTATTTTTTGTGGATGAAAATGAGGGAGGCTAAGGAAGAAGCCACTTGTCACAAGGAGGGAACTTCAAATGAGAAGAAATTTTAAAATTTTCACGATGACGACATGTGTCCTCCCTTTCTTGGTGTCATGGCTTGATCCCTATTTTATAGGAAGTTGGGTGCCCCACTTGGAAGATGCTATTTGATAGAATTGAATTGTCAAATGTTTCCAATTTGAGAAAAAAATGATTTGACAAGATCTTATGCAGATTTGAAGAGTCTTGATTGGGTAGTTTCCAATTTGGTGTTGAGTTGGAATAGCATTTTTTCGGTGATTTTTTCTTATTGTATCCTATCTTTATTGGATGCTATTCCTATGTTGAGGATACACTAATTTTGTGATTAGCAAGTTGATTGGGAACTCATGTATGTTGAGATTTTCAGTCAAGATTGGCAAGTTGAGATAGAATTGATGAATTTTTCTCCTTATTGAAGATTTATGATTTATGAAGATATAGAGATGGAATATACTATTCTAGGAGCCTCATGTTGTTGCTCTATATATAATTGTAGACTTAGTTTATTCTTAAGTGAGACTATTTTCACATGGTTATGCTGTTAGAATTTCTCTAGATGGAGTAGGATGCAAATCTCCATGTAAAGGCCTAAGAGCTCGAATATTGTATTGTTACTATAATTTTGTTGTTGAATAATACAATGGCTTGCTACTTTTGGAGTGTGGGGTTTTTTAACTGAAAGGGTTTTCTCCATGTAAATGTTGTGTTCTATGCTATGTCTTCTTTCTTTCATGTTTAATGATTTTGTAATGTTAAATCTATTTAATGCATGCTACTGAAGCTTCTCGATCTGACAAGCTCTAAAATTGCAATGAAATTTCCTCAAGGGATTAATGTGGAAAATAAATTGTTTGGTTCCACTTTGTGGCATAGTAGTGTGTGCTTTTATCAGAATTATGTAATATGAAGCTAGAAAACATAGATACTAGATGCACATACTAATCTTATATGGTTTTATTGGGCAAGTGCACCAAGATGGTGAAGAATTTGGTGGCCACTCACCCAAGAAAACCAGAAAATAAACATAACTCAATCAGGTTATTTGAAAAAATCAAATAACCTGATCGGGTTATGGTTAGGAATTCTCAAACCACAACTCGATTAGGTTATGTCTTACAATTAGGCCTGTAAGGTAGGGTTGAGGTTTGGGGGCTTTATTTTCCCCCTTGTGTTTTCATCTTCAAATCAAGTTTCTCAACTTCGTTGTCATTAGGTTTGCACGTTATCAGCTGGGTATTCATAAAATTTCCGCCATAATTTCACGTCTTCTAAGCTTTCTAAGCATATAATTTTTTTAGTATTTGGACAACATTAACATATTAATTTTTAATTTCTTTTACCAATATCTCTAGATTTCTCAAAGACATATGTGTACCATTGCTTTAATAACTTTTGACCCAACTGTCTAAATTTGAAATAAATTATATATTATTTTTCTAAACTTAATTCTTTACAATTTCAAAAAAAATTGCATTTTGAATTATTTTGGTGCAAGTTATGTCTCATGCACGAATAGGTACCTAATTTTTAGGATGCGTCCACTTTGAAAAATCATAAAAAAAAATTATCAATGAAAAATTACAAAAAAAAGAACTACTTCTAGTCCTTTGTCTTAACTATCTTTCTACCAAAGGGTTTTGAAAAATAATAAATCTAACTATAAATTTTTTGACGTGCACACCAGACACTATGTTATGTTTTGCTAATAAAATAAGAACAATTTTGTGTG
Source organism: Sequoia sempervirens (assembly GCA_007258455.2). Lineage (NCBI taxonomy): Eukaryota > Viridiplantae > Streptophyta > Pinopsida > Cupressales > Cupressaceae > Sequoia > Sequoia sempervirens. The sequence goes on from VDFB02389782.1 coordinate 143,159, forward strand.
CGAGAAAGGTTTGAACCTCTTAAATAATTTTAAAAACTTTAGTAGTTTAGAAACTAGATTCAGAGCACTACAATTCTTGTTCTTTTGTTATTTTCATATTGTGAGTGGAAGAGTCTCTAATTTCTCCTCCAAGTTCAGGGTTTGCTAATTTCAGAAGAAAAAAAGTGGCCACTTATACCCCCTTTTTGTTCACCATCTTGCTGCACTTACCCTTTTGTTATGTCTCATTTCCCTACAAGAGTCATTTGTTTATGTACTTTTTACAAATAAAGATTTTTATTTTAGTGTATTAGTGTCTTTAGACTTACATTCATTGAAAAAAAGTCATATAGTTAGAACACTCCATTAAAATATTGAAATATTACTTTAAAAAACCTTATTCTAAGATATAGATTTTGGAATTTCACTTCTCCAAATTTTATAGAAGTAATTCTTCTTTCAGTTTATTATGAATTATGATATTTGTATAAACCTTTTAGAGAATGTGTTGTTAAGTGTTGCTACAAGACGAAAGCCACCAAGCTCCCTAACCTTAATTAATCTCATGCCTAAATATTTTTTTAATATTACACAAAGATTTATGTAAAATATATAAATATTTAAAAATATTTATAGAATTAGCATAAAATCAATAATTCAATAAAGAAAAAAAGAACTTCACAAATTTTTGACTACTAAGGAAATAATTTTTTTACTTGCACCTCAAATCACTTCTTCACATTAAATTCTTGTATTACAACTTTGATATGAACTTTGTAATAAAAATGGTCATGTTCCACACAATTACTAGCCATAAATAATTTTTTCCCATCATAAAATTATAAAATACTCCCTTCCCAAGAAAGTTCAAACCTAACAAAGAGTTCAAACAAAATTTTTGCCATTACCAAATAGATTGTAGTTTCAGATCTACATTGTAGAATATTTCCTTCAATCTTTGAAAATTAGTTAGTTCTTATTATTTTTCTAAAGTACAATACTTTCAAAATGAAATGTGAAGCAAGGTCTGAAAATTTTATTAATAAATGGTATGAAATTATTGAGCTTTTCACCGATCAATTAGGATTAAAATTTAGTACCTTAGATATTTATTGGTGGAGTGCTCTACAATTGAGCTATTGGCCCTTTAGGACTCAGGTATCTTTGGTCTAGGTGTGACTTGTTTCCAACACCACCCTTAAGCCACTTTATAGGATGTTTGGGGCTCCTACCTAACCTAGCCTGACTCTGATACCATGTTGAGATTTTTATGGATTAGCTAGGACTCAAACCTATAAATTTATATTTGTTACTCAAGACCTCTACCAAGCTACTAGCCCCTTTAAAACCAATCCATCTTTGATCTTGGTGTGACTTACTTTTAACAACCATCTTCAAGCCACTCTATAGAATGTTTGGGGTTCCTCACCAAGCCTAACTCTGATACTATGTTTTGTTTTTCATGGATCAGATAAGACTCAAACCTAGAACCTTCCAATTACTAGTTGAGTGCTCTATTACTGAACTGCATTGCCTTTAAAATCAATCGATATTTGATTCAAATATAACTTATTTCTAACATAAATATCTTAAATTATTATACCCAAAATACAAAATGTCAATTTATGATACAAAACTCTCTAATGCTCTTTGTGGCAAACTTCATCATATAGAAATGGTCACACTCTCATGAGTGGAAGGCATTCAATAGTTTAAATAAACTAGAAAGAATGTTATAATGCACGTAATTTATCCCATCATTCGCATGAGGAGAAAATTGAAAATAAGTGCACTTTTGCATAGATAAAAATAAGAGAGTCTAAAAATAGAATTTTGTAGTAAGAATGATTTTTACATGAACAAAATTTGGAATTTACATGAGTCAAACTATTGTTAGTATGAATTTTTAATTAGATTAGAACTATTTTAATCTCCCTACGAACTGTCTAAGGGATTTATAAAGATGCAATTGTATTCTTTGTAATTATGATAAGAGAAATAAAATAAAAGTTGTAGCTTTAATTTTTTGGTGTGTTATTTTTTATGTGTTCTTTCTTGTCTCTATCTTTCCCAATAGTGGTATTAGGGCTAGTCATTAGATTGCAAAATATGAGAAGATTAAAGAGTTGTAGCTCTGTTATAAGAACATTGTTGTTGTTTGAAAAGAAGGTTAAGGTTGTTTTTTAAATTATATTGTTGTATGTATATAGCCCATTCATGTGAAGAAAGAAAATTATATTTCAAGTCAAACTAGAGATTGTTGTAGCAAACTAGTTTGTAAAAATGAAAATGAACAATTAACACACTTAGCCTTAAATACCAATTTTCACTAGTAGGATTTATGATTTTTGGGCAATCAAAATGAAGAATTTATTTTTGTCACAAGATTTTTTGAATTTGGTAGAAAATGGTTGTGTAGAACCATAGGATGAAGTAGCCTACTAAGCATTGCCTCAGGTAGAAAAAGACTAGCTCAAAGTCAAAATGAAAAAATGATGAAAAAACTTTATTTCAAATCCAATAGGTAATGGATGAGTCAATATTTCCTAGGGTTGTAGCAACAATGAAATCCAAGAGAGCATGGGATATTTTAGAGATAGTGTATCAAGGTACTGCAAAGGTGAAAGTGGCTAAAGTACAATCTTTTATGAGAAAATTTGAAAATTTACAAATGAATGAATAAGAGTCTATAGACTAATTTATGAATCAAGTCATAAATATTGTAAATCAAATCAGATCTAATGGAGAAGAAATATCATATCAAAAGGTGATAGAAAATATTATATGAAGTTTTCCTAGTAAATTTGATGCTATAGTTATAGCAATTGAAGAATCAAAAGATTTTGCATAGTTATTAGTAGATGAATTAATGGGATATTGTTAACACATGAATCTGGAATTAATAAAAATAACAATACTTCTTTTGAGAATTCTTTCAACTCGTAGGTATCATCTGAAAAAGGAAGAGGAAGGTCAAGCTTCAGAGGAAGAGGTAGAGGCAAAGGTGGAAGGAACAATTCATATCAAGGTAAAACCTGACTAATAAAAAATACAACAATAGAGGACATTGCAACAACACAGGGCCTTCACTTAGTGAACCTGGGTCATATCACGTGCATTTGTGGCATACTAAATAATACCCCTGTTTTCAAAAAAAATTGCCCCAAACTCATATTTAAACCCCCCTATTTTCACCAAATATTGCATTTTTTTATTTTTGAGATATTAAACCCCCCTTTATACCAGAATTGTAATATATTGCCCCCTTTTTTGCCCATTTTAAACCCCCCAATATGAATGCATGTGCTATGAAATTTCCCCGTTAGTGAAGCCCCTGTGGGCACCAATCATTCTTAGAAACACTCACAAAGGTTTTATAAATCTAACATTCAGTGTTATTGTTGCAAAAAATATGGAAATTATGCTTATCAATGCATAAAGAAACAAGGAGATGTGGATAAGCAAAATGCTAATTATATAAATGAATTTAGATCTAATTTTGAAAGTTTATTTATCATATGTCATGTTTCTCAAGAAAGTACTAGAGATATTTAGTTTTTGGATAGTGGGTGCAATAATCATATGACTAGGAATAAGGAATTGTTTGCTAGTCTCTATGATTCCATAAAATATGAAGTGGAATTGGGAAATGATAACAAAGTGGTTGTAACAAGTAAAGGAGTAATAAATGTTTTGGAAAAAAATGGTGAAAGAATATTTTTTGTGTATTTTGTACCTAGATTAAAGAATAATCTTATGAGTGTTGGACAACTAATATAAAAAGGTTACAGGGTATCTTTTATGTATAATTTTTGCACTATTTTGGATAGATTTGAATGAAAATTTGATTGCAAGAATGGAGATGACCAAGAATCAGATGTCCCCCCTTCAAATTCAATCAAGGAGAAGAGGAGGAAAATTTAAAGACATTGTATCTTGACCAATCCTGGCTATGACATTTGAGGTATGGACATATAAATTTAGGAGGTTTGAGTTTGTTGCAAAAGAAACATATGGTGAAAGGATTACCACCAATATAACAGCCACCTAGTTCATGTGACAGTTGTATTTTGGCAAAAAAATATAGAGAGAGATTTCCAATAGGAGTCTTATGTAGAGCAAGGAAAATATTGAAGCTAGTGCATAGTGATTTATGTGGACCTATGCAAACTCCATCATTTGTAGGTAGTAGTTATTTTATAACTTTCATTGTGGTCCTACCAGAACAAGAAGTCTACAAGGATACATGTATTTCATGCTATTGATTGATGATTTATCTAGAATGAATTGGGCCACCTTTTTGAAAGAAAATCTAGAAGCTCTAGATAATTTTAAGGCATTCAAATCTAGGTTGAAAATGAAATAGATAGAAAAATCAAATATTTGAGATCTGAGAGAGGAGGAGAATTCACTTCTAATGAGTTTAACACTTTTTTGTGAGGATAACGGGATAAAAAGGCACCTGTCTGCTCCTAGAACCCCACAACAAAATGGAGTGGATGAAAGAAAAATTAGAACTATTCAGGAAGATGCAAGAAAAATGATGATTGAAGCAAACCTACCAGATATATACTGGAGATAAGCCATACTTACTGCAGTTCATACACTTAATAGAGTACATACAAGAAGAGATAGTGGAAAAAAATCTTATGAGTTTTGGTATGGAAGGACTCCTTTTGTGAAATACTTTATAGCGTTTGGAAGCAAATGCTATATCAGAAGGGATGAAGAAGACAAGTTAGGAATGTTCAATACAAGAGCTGATGAAGGTATTTTCCTTGGATATTCAACTAAGAGTAAAGATTGATGATGCTACAAAAAGAGACTAAGAAGGATTATTGAGAGTGCAAATGTAAAGGTTGATGAAGAGATACCA
>VDFB02389783.1:0-13752 GCA_007258455.2 Sequoia sempervirens
TAAGAATGTTCCTTTCAAGTGGGATGACAAATGTGAATTGGCATTTCAACAAATCAAACAGTATCTAATGACTCCACCAGTTCTCGTACCACCAAATCCAAACAAACCACTAATCTTATACATTGCTGCAACAGAGACATCTCTGGGGGCACTGCTAGCACAAGAAGATTCTACAGGAAAGGAACGTGCAATCTATTACATCAGTAGAACATTGACAATTCATGATCTCAATTACACTTCTATTGAGAAGGCTTGTATGGCAGTAGTTTTTGCTTCACAGAAATTTTGGCATTACATGTTAACCCATACAATCAATCTGGTTTCAAAGATTGATCCACTCAAGTATTTATTAAGCAAAGCATCATTAACATGAAGGTTAGCAAAGTGGGTAATGATTCTGAGTGAGTTTTGACATCCATTATGTCGACCGCAAGGCAATCAAAGGACAAGTCATCGCTGATCAATTAGCTAAAGCACCACTACAAACAGATCATCCCCTACACATTGAATTTCCAGATGCTAATGTCTTTACTACAGAATCTAAACAACCATGGTCCTTATATTTTGATGGTTCTTTCACTCAACATGGCTTAGGGGCAGGCATACTTTTCGTTACCCCTCAAGGACACACTATTCCTCGATAATATAGGCTAATGTTTCCATGCACCAACAACATAGCCGAATATGAAGCATTGATCACTAGGCTTAAAATAGCGCTGGAATGGAGAATTACAGAATTACAGGTGTATGGCGACTCACAGTTGGTCATTTATCAGGTCAATGACGATTATCAGACCAAAGATGACAAATTGTTACCATATAAAAAGATGGTTGATGATTTCAAGAAATATTTAGTGGACATCAAATTCACACAAATTCCAATGCTTGATAATAAAGCAGCTGACGCCATGGCTACGATCGCATCATTGTTACAACTCCCAGAAACTCAGAATCGTTATGAATTTCTGGTGGAACAATCATTTACACCTGCTTATGATACCCGTGAAAGTCAAATCATTTGCCACTTGGTAGGATCCGATTCACCTTGGTATGGAAAAATTTATGCCTACCTCAAAGACGATATCTTGCCACCCGATTTATCCTGTAACCAAAAACACAATTTTATCTGCCAATCCGCTCGCTACACTCTTATCGCTGACACCCTTTATCGCCGTAGTCTTGATGGTACTCTACTTCGATGTCTTGAACGTGAGGAATCTGATAAAGCTTTACAAGAAGTTCATGATGGCATTTGTGGTACTCATTCGAGTGGACTGACCTTATCTCAGAAATTGATTAGAATGGGTTACTACTGGCCTACAATGTAGAGGGAATCATTCACTTTTGTGAAAACATGCTCAAAATGTCAGATTCATGGGAATCTCATTCATGCTCCTGCACAGGAACTTCAACCATTCACGCCAACTTGGCCATTTTCTCAATGGGGGTTAGATCTAGTGGGAAAGATTTATCCTTCTTCATCGAACGGGCATAAGTTCATCATCACAGCTACAGAATATTTTACCAAGTGGATTGAGGCAGTCCCTCTTACTAAAGTTACCGGCAAACAAATATCATCATTCATACTCAACTATATTATTTGTCGGTATGGCATTCCCAACTCCATTATTACAGATAATGGACGCCCTTCAAAAATCAAGATGTTGACAAACTTTGTTAGAGATTTCACATTCAGCATAGATATTCAACACCGTACTATCCACAAGGGAATGGCCAAGCAAAGGCCTCAAATAAAACAATATTAAATTTTTTGAAGAAAACTGTGAATGATTCAGGGAAGGATTGACACGTTCAACTCAATCCCGTCTTATGGGCCTACAGAACCAGTGTCTGCACACCCACAGGAGCAACACCATTCACTCTTGTCTATAGAGAAGAAGCCATACTACCTTTAGAAGTTGAAATTCCCTCACTCAAAGTATCATTAAAAGGCCTTACAACAGATGATGAATACAGAGTTTCCCGACTCCAAGAGCTTGAACTCGTAGATGAAAAGAGACAAAGAGTAGCTGATCATTTAAAAGCATATCAACAGATGATGTCTCGCAGCTATAATCACAAAGTAAAGCCACGTACCTTTCAAGTGGGTGACCTTGTTCTGAAAGAGAACCCATGCAATCAGCAAGACAGAGAGAAGAAAGGAAAGTTTGAACCAAATTGGCTAGGTCCTTATGTGGTTATCGCAGTCTATGGTTCAGGAGCCTACAAGCTATCAACACTAGAAGGGGACCTGTTTGACGAACCTATCAACAACATGCACCTGAAAAAGTATTATGTCTAAGGCAGTTATCATCATTAGAAAAAGTCCTGAAAAAATACAAAAAATCAGAAAAAGTCTTAAAGAAATACAAAAATTAGAAAAAGTCTTGGAAAAATACAAAAATCAGAAAAAGTCCTGAAGAAATACAAAAAAAATTAGAAAAAGTCCTGAAGAAATACAAAAAAAATCAGAAAAAGTCATGAAAAAATACAAAAAAAATAGAAAAAGTCTTGAAGAAATACCAAAAAAATCAGAAAAAGTCCTAAAAAAATGGTTACCCTAGTGAAAACCTGGCAAACAGGCACCTCGGTAACAGCAAAAAAAAAAGAAAAAAGAAAAAAAAGAAAAGAAAAGTCATAGGGTGAAAACCTGGCAACAGGCAGTCTATTGACAAGAAAATGCAATAAAAACAAATAGTGAAAATCTGGCAAACAAACGCTATTTGTAGCTCTCCATCTATTAGTTCATTGTTCTGCACTTAACTTTTCAGCCTTCATTTTCATGCATATTTTTTTCATCTTAGGGCCACACCAACATCATGCTATCATCATTTGCCTCGAGCGATAATGTCTTACCATGGCTTGATTATTGTACATATTCATTTCAGCAAGTTGTGTCAATACCAAAGGCAAAAGATATTGGGGGCAACCAACTTTCAGGTTTTACTGAAATAGCTAGACAACGACGTCGAAACCAATCACGCAAACAAAACAACCAAATCAAACCAAAACATTCAATCATTGATCCATATCATAGTAGATTTCAGTTGCGTACCTTATCATGACCCATATCTGGATGATCTATAATCTGAATAATGTTTGGAATCACAACATTTCATTTTTTGAACAATGGTTGTTTAATTTTCTATATCATTTCTCTGGAGCACACTTGATGATATACTAAACTAGAGTGGCAAGGAAAGAGAATGATTTTTCTTTGTCTGTTGTCTGGAGGTTAATCATTTATCTGTTGCAAATATGTCGCGAGACGTGATGATTGAAAGTTTATCATTGATGACAGTTCCAAATTTGCATCAGATAGTGGTTAGTCTTTGTTTGTTTATGCAAGAAATGCTCAGGTCATCTTGGTTCAATTATACCTAGATGCTTGTGTTTACTTGCTATATCAAAAATCATGAAAGTTGTACTCAGGTCATCATTGGTGCTAATTTCCCCTCTGATGCTTGTACATACTTCCAACATTTTAACAGCACTCTATGATGATTTAAGCAGACTAGCCAAAAGGCTCAACAAAATGGTCGGTTTCATTTAATTGCATTTCATTTTAGGTCATTGTACATAACTGCATATTGGATTTACATCAGAGTTTTGAAGGGGCCATTGGTTGTCATATTTCTTTGGACTATTTGTGGAGGACAATGCAAACATTTGTTTCATTATCATCTTATCATTATCATTTCATCATCATTTCATTGGCATTATCATCTTATCATTGCATTTTCATTATCATTTCATCATTATTAGCATTATCATCTTATCATTGTGTTTTACGGATGTTTATTTACTTTATTTATTACCTTTATTTATTATTATCTACTGCATTTATTCTTTACCATCCATTGTTCATTTACGATTATTTCCCATTATCATTTCATCTATCATTATCTTCATCCTTTATTATCTCCACATCACGATAATCCATCATTCATTTTCCCATTTAATATATGCATTTGCTTTCATTCTATGTTATTATTTATCTTTAACAAGATTATTATTAATACATTATGACCAGCATCACATTATTCATTTATTACTATCAAGATATCGCCACTACCACATTATCTGCCTTCGACTTAATTATCGACGATAATTACTACGTATTTACCCGCATTATTTCATCATATCATCACTATTTCATTATCCATTATCTATTTACTGACGCGTTACAAATCATTATATTTCACGCTACATCATACATCATTTCCATCATACATCACTATCTACTTATCTCACTTCATATCAGTACTCATATCATTTTACATCATATCATATCATTTTATCATACAAATTCATAATGCATAGCATAAATACAACATTCATTTTTCATCATATTATCATCTTTTATCTGCATTGAAAAATCCAAAAAATAAACATTCCATACATACATTTCCATATACATATCATAAATCTTCCACCTGCATAGCATCATCAGTACGCATTGTCAAATCATCATCATCATAATAAAAACATCATAATCAAATCATCCTGCACATCATGTTAGGCATCAAATCATTCAAATGCATACCAAAAATCCACAACACAAAAATAAATGCATATCACATCATCATATCATAAATGCACAAAACATCATCCAAAATCATCGCCACTGCATATCATCACTCATCAAAAATGATACAAATGTCCAGATTTCCAAAGAAAAATACATCAGATATAATCTGTATACATGCTCCAAAAAAATGGTACATAAATGTGCATTGTATCTGCTAACTGGTCGATGCCCCTGATGGAGCTAGTCCGGAAGGAGGTGGCCCGCCACTGGTGCCTGCATCTGGGTCCCGCCGAGGTCCAGTCACTCCCCTACTCTGTGTATGTGTCTGTGATCTACTCCTGGTCCTGCTATGGGACCGCGGGTATGGCTCTCTGTGATCCAGAGGACACAGCTCCTCGTATCTGACTCTGTAATACTTGGCCTCCCTCGCCATCTCCATGCCCTCTACAATGGCATCCTACAATGATGCACTCTCTACGGTGCCCATCAGCCTTTGAGCCACACCCTCAGCCTCTACTACCCTCCGTCTAAAGGCATCTCTCTCTGTCATCACCTGGGCTAACTGTGGGTCTAGGGCAGGTGCTTGTGCCTGTGCCTGTGCCTGTGCATGTGCTAGCTGTGCCTATAGCTGCACAATGAATCCCTGTGCCTGCACCAGCTGACTCTGTAACTGTCATTATTGTCCCTGTAATGTCTGCACCTGGGCCTGAAGCGCGGCTAACTGCCCCTGCTGAGATGAGGATCCCATCTGGATCATTGTCCATCGCCCAATCCCTGTCCTCAGTCGCCACATGATCTGGACACCCCTCAGAATATCCAGCCTCAACCTTCCTAGCACCTGTCCCTCCTCCCCGCCATCATCTCCATCATCATCATCATCTGAACTCTCCTCATCTCCACTCTCCACCTCCTCTCCTCCAACTGCTCCCTGCTCACTGCCGACCACATCCTCCTGTCTCACTGCCCCTAGCTGTGGTGCTACTAGAATAGGTGTTGGCTCATCAAGACTGGTAAACCGTGGAAAGGGATGTGTGTGATAGTATGTTGAATACTCATCAGACATGTCAGCATCAATAATGTCTCACCTGTCAACCCATGCCTCAGGCGCTAACGACTGGAACTCTATATACGCTATCTGATAAGAAATACATGGCCCCCATCCGGCCTCATCTCTACTCCAGGCATAATGTGCAACCCCCTGTGGCATCCCCTGCGTGAATCCAAACTGTCTCTGAACCCACAACGCTAGAAATCTCTTAAGAATGAAGGGAGTCCTCCCTATCACGAACCGAGGAATGCATACATACGACATCTCTAGATCATCTATAGCCCATGGCTCGCAATCAATATATGGTTGCCATACAACTGTATCCATATCATCCAAAAGTTGCCTCCAGTAATCCACCTTTCCTAGCTTGGACTGGGTAAGGAACATAGTATATGTATATATATAGGGCCTACCTGGTGGCCTAACTCTGGGGCACGCTGGTCTCGTCACAGCAAGATGCTCCCACGCCCAAATTTGCAACAATGTCACACCACAGGACAAACTGGAAGAACCCCGGTATACCACCTTATGCAAATCATGATAAAGATGCACTAACATGCAGCTCCCCCATGCATATCTTCACAGCTATAGCAACATCTGCTCCAAAATCCTGCCCCATCCCACTGATAATCCCTTTGCCCGATGATCCGAACAAAGGAGACCCCCAATGAACGCACCCAAAACTGCCGACAAGGCTAGATATCCTCGAAAGTCAACCCATGGTACCTAGTACCCAGCGATCTGTGCATCTCCGTACACCCTCCTCAAAGCATCTGTACCCCCAAGCTTCTTGTAATCATAATACACAAGGGCACCAACCACTGGGATACCTAATATCCTATACACATCCTCAGGAGTCACTGTCACCTCACCAGTCGGCATATGAAAGGTGTTAGATAATTATTTAGATAAATCCAAATATGAATGTATACACCACATCAATGCATATTTTTCCAGCATCAATACTGTTTCCAAATTTATTTCTCTAATAGCATGAATATGAAAGGTGTGTAGAAAGCAATGTGTTTCACACATCACTTCAAAGAGGGGCAAAATGTATACGTCTAAAAATGGTCATAATTAAGCTTGTTAATTAATTAAATATGAATTTATTTAATTAATCCTCCTAAAGTCATCTACATATAAATAAATTTAATTATTTATTTATATTGTTCATTTTCTAATTCTTCTACCTTAATTAAATAAATTTTATTTAATTATTGACATTTCCCATATTCTTCTTAATTAAATTAAATAAATTTTCATAATTTATTTATATTTAATTACCATATCATTCCAAAGTTTGAATATTTAAATATTCAAATAATGGAATATTCCCTTCAACCCATAATCGAATTAAATATTAATATTTTATTTAATATTTTCCTCTAAATTCATTTTCTAAACATAATTAAATATGATTTATTTAATTATGCGAATTTTCATATCCGTCTTCACTTCCAAATTAAATAAATTTATTTTATTTAATTCTAACTCATTCTAAACTCACCCTTCCAAATTCTAAGCTCACTCTTCGAAATGGAAGTTTCCCTTCGAATCTCAAGACAAAAATTGAAGGAAAAGGGAAACCTTCCATCTCCCTCTCCACTTTCGAAAATCTGTCACCGTCCATCTGAACAAGCTTAATCCGGGCCGTTAATCGAATCAGCCAATCGAATCCTTTCGAAAACTCTATAAATGCCGATGCAAATTAGATTATTCTATCATTTCTATCCATATCAGCATGATGACACGACAATTTACCTATCTGTTGACTAAGAAAGCAATATTCATCATCATTTTTGCAAATCTATCATCAAATTTTTAATTCTGCCTTTTTTATATGCGCTACTCTGTGGACTCTATGCGCTAAAACCCATATGCGCCATTCTTTTCACGGGATGCGCTAAAACCCGTATGCGTCGTTATTTTCACCGGATTCGCTCAAACAAACCCCCTATGCACGTTTTCCTACATACGCTACTTTAATCAACCTAAGCGCCACTATTTTTTCTCGATAAGGTGTTTTCCTATATACATCAAGCCTCTATATAGCATCTTAATTCTTCCTAGCCTAATCTCTATATGTGTTGGTTTTCATCGCGACAAGCCATTAATCGGTTTTTTTTCCTAAATTTTTGAACTCTATCCTATAAGCCGCTTACTGTTTTACCTCTAAGCAATCGAAACTTTTTTGAAAGCACTAAACTCGCCTAAACGCTTAAAACGCTTTCATTTTTAAATCTAAACTGCTGAAAAAATGCAAAATTTTGATTCAAAACCAAAAAATTTGAAAGCACTCCGTGGAAAGTTAGATCGACCACCTGGTTCAGATGTTGCTAGCCTCTTTGCATCGTGGCGCGAAGACCTCTCGAATCGGTGGCGATGATAAGGAATCTCCATGTCGCGATGTCACTCTCAGAGCTACAGTATTCACCAAAGTCAAAAGTGCAAATGACTTGTCTTTTTCAACTTTTTACCTTTTAAAGGTCAAACAAGGGTAAATTTGCTGCCTTTTTGACTTTATTTTCAAAATGGGACATTTCTTTTTCATCATTTGTCGAGAGCTAAACCACTCTCTCTCTCATCCGTGATTTACCTCCTAAGGGGGCATCATCAGCAGAAGCATCGAAGGCATATCAGGGGCAAAATCTTATTTTCTTTGAAGCAATGTGTTTTACACAACACTTCAAAGAGGGGCAAAATGTATACGTCTAAAAATGGTCATGATTAAGCTTGTTAATTAATTGAATATGATTTATTTAATTAATTCTTCTAAAGTCATCTACATATAAATAAATTTAATTATTTATTTATATTGTTCATTTTCTAATTCTTCTACCTTAATTAAATAAATAATTTTATTTAATTATTGACATTTCCCATATTCTTCTTAATTAAATTAAATAAATTTTTATAATTTATTTATATTTAATTATCATATCATTCCAAAGTTTGAATATTTAAATATTCAAATAATGGAATATTCCCTTCACCCCATAATCGAATTAAATATTTAATATTTTCCTCTAAATTCATTTCTAAACATAATTAAATATGATTTATTTAATTATGCGAGTTTCCATATCCGTCTTCACTTCCAAATTAAATAAATTTATTTTATTTAATTCTAACTCATTCTAAACTCACCCTTCCAAATTCTAAACTCACTCTTCGAAATGGAAGTTTCCCTTTGAATCTCAATGACGAAAATTGAAGGAAAAGGGAAACCTTCCATCTCCCTCTCCACTTTCGAAAATCTGCCACCGTCCATCCGAACAAGCTTAATCTGGGCCGTTAATTGAATCAGCCAATCAAATCCTTTCGAAAACTCTATAAATGCCAATACAAATCCAAGCTTTGGTTACTTACGCACGCATACACCTACACGTACCTACGCATTCATACGAAAATGCTTGAACATTCATGCAATCAGTTTATGCATTCACATCATTTTCAGCATCATAGCCATACTTTCACCTTAGCATAGCCTTGCACTTAGCATAGTGTGCATTTTAAAATCTCGTTCTTTAGCTGTCCTTTTGTTGAGCCTGATCTGCTGATCTGAGAGCCATTCGAAACAACAAAACGCTGGAGTTAGAGGAAGATAAGACGATTTCGAGGAAGTTGCTGTCATGGTTTGCTTATTCTGTTTCTTTTTCAGCTTTCTTGATTTAATGTCTTATTAATATGTGTTTGAATTTCATTTACATTGATACATTTTTCACTCACACACTTTGCATTCAACCATGGATGATTATTATGTTGTGTAGTTTTAAGGAAGTATTTGAGGATGTCATAAGTGTATGCACTCCAAGTGGCAAGTGATTTGGTGGTTTGTGTGTCAATTTTTGGATGAACAATTGATTCATTCAATTGTTACTTCACCAATTTTGTTGTGTGGTTCCAACTAAGGGTTTTGGGGTTGTACAAAGTTGAATTATGTAAGGAGTAGAATCATGGGAGTAATTATAGGTCATAATGACCTATTTTAGTGAAGAACACATTTTGGTTTCTTTCACAAGGTATGTTTGATGGATTTTTGAGCTGACAGGTCATGGGGCTATATATTTCATCTAATTAGGCCAACCTAATTGATGATATGTGTGTTTACAGAATATATATATATATAAGGTCAATTTAGTGATGATGAGATATGATGTGTGAATGAAGAAAACATTTTAGTTTCTTCCACAAGGTATGTTTGATGGTTTTTTGAGTTGATAGGTTATGGGGCTATATATTTCATCTAATTAGGCCAACCTAATTGATGATATGTGTGTTTTCATAATATATATATATAGAAGGTCAATTTAGTGATGATGTGATATGAAATTTGAATGAAGATGTGATGTAGAATGAAGTGCAAAAGGTTATAGTGGTGAAGTATGAGGTGTGTAAATTTAGTTTTCTTTGCTTAATTGGAATTGTATCTTCAGCATGTTTCAGATTCATTGTTAGTTGTTCAAAATCTAGTAGTGAGCCACTATTCTATTCTCTTTTCTATTTCGAGAAGTGAGTCCCTTAGATAGTGAGCCCTTAGTACTGAGCCATTATTTTTGGATAGTGAGTTCTCCATTTTGTAATCCATTATAACTAGTTATAATATATTGTGAGCCAATCCTCACTGTGGTTTTTCCCTTCCAATGGTTTGTTAGACACACAAGACAATTGAGAGGGGGGGTGAATCAGTTGTACATCAAAACCTTAATCCCTCATTAATCATCAAACCTTTATTAGCTTTTAGATCTTTATTAAGCATCAACATAAAGTAAACATATGAAGTATCAACACAACAACACCATACACAAGAGAACACCAAATTTATATGAAAAACCTTAATCAAGGAAAAACCACAATGAGGATTAGCTCACATATATATGAATAGAAACACTAAATAAAATAGGATCACTGCTAGAAGGGCTCACTACAAGAAGTGCTCACTGTCAGTGGCTCATTTCCAAGGGCTTACTACCTAGAAGAAAGAAGATAGAGAATACTATTACAAAGAGATTCACTATCTCAGAGCAACAAGAAAAATCCACCACTACAACTTTGCACCATCTACAACCTTCGGCTCACTACTTCCAACAACTTCAGGCACAATGAAAATGTAGACACCTTCTACTCACTACATTTAGTAGCCTTAGGTGTTTAAGCTCACACTCTGATCATATTCACATATTTCCCACACCACACTTTACCACACCACATCTCCAACAATTAACCTTGCTTATATATCCTCTACAACCTCAAAAACCTTCTCCATATCAGCCACAATGAAATGTATGCTCCTCAAATGTGCAACCACTAAATAGGTAGGCACCAAAAACTTCCATAGTAGAAAGATGTAAAGGAATACCACAAAAAGGGTTAACTAGGACCCAAATATACACCGATCCACTTCACCACGCTTTCACAAATAACAAATAATCTTTGCAATTAACATTAGCACCCAAGTTGTCCAAACCTACACTAACATTAACAAGTGACTGCATACACACCTCTCTAGGTTTAAAATAACATGTGAACCACAAAGAAACACTTCACAACATCCACACAACATATTAAAATATTCTAGCATCATCAAAATATTTTGCAACACTACCACAACCACTTGAAACTAAGAACACCATCATCATGTGCAACCAGCAACACTACCACAGAAGACAACTTATGCATCCAAGATTGTGGAGCAAATGAACACCACATACTCTTGAGAAAGGTGGGAAAAAAAAATATTATCACATTCCCAAATCCGTAAGACAAGAAAACACAACACAAATAAATGCGGAGCAATCTCATTTCTCCCAGACAACCTTCTATACAAAAAAACACATTGTCAAACACAACTTCCACTATTGCATGATCTAGAACTTGAAACTCTAGATATAGCACCTATGAACACCTTTTATCATCACATCTAAACTACACAAGCATATCTTCAACTAGGAAGAAATGTGGAGTGTAAGGAAGCTAAGGTAGAGGAACAACTTCCTACACTAATCTTGAGAGGAGAAAAATGCAAAACTTTTACAAATCTTTAACAGTTGTAGAAACTTAAACATAAATATCATGCATACCACGACACATTGATTTACATGGGGAAAACCCTTTCAGGATAAAAACCCCACACTCCAAAATCTACCCAATATATTATTCAATAAATCACAAAGATTACAATATACTTGCAGAGCAAGCTTCTCACAAGAGTATCACCACTCAGAGATCAAGAGACAACACGACCACTATCAAACTCTTAGAATATATCATTGTCTCTCTACCATAGTCGTAATACAACGCCCTCATCAAATAGAGTTACATTCTAGGGCAAGATATTCAAACAAAATATCCACCATTAGATCTAAAACCTAATAATTAATGGTCTAGATTTACAACGTATCATTTATTTAACATATGTTGGCCATTTTAGAAGTTTCCTAAAAAAAGTTAACAAAAAATTGTTTACACACATCCCACTCCTCCCCCTTGATGCCATTGTATATTAAAACTATCAGTGTAACTAGGATATATATATATCCTATCAATAACTAACTAAGGATTATATAATTGCGGGTTGAGACACAATTCCCAAAAATCTCCCACCCATGAACCCGCGCTGTAATGGGAGAATCGTAATATCTCAGGCAGTGATAGAGTGGCGAGGCCATAATATCGCTCTATCTCTTTCTCTGATACTCGACGGATGCGAACAGACGAAGTGTCAGATCTTCCGACGCTCATCCGGTTCTGGTTACCGCGGATGGTTGGGATCGGACTCTGGTGGATTTAGCGTGAGCAGGCCAGGTGCACAAAATGTCACACCTTGTTTTATTCCAATATCTGAACATAGTCTCTTAAGCCAAATGGCTTCTTTACAAGCATGAGTAGTTGTCATATACTTTGCTTTAGTAGTAGAAAAATAAACTACAACCTATCGCTTACTCATCCAACTGATTGCACCACCAAATAAAGTAAACACATAAGCACTGATGGATCATCTACTATCAATATCACCTACCTAATCTGAATCCACATAACCATGAATATCAAGGGAAATATCATCTTCAGTCATATTACTATGATAACACAGGGAATAATCTGAGGTACCATGCAAATATCTAAAGAATCTTTTAACTACATCCCAATGAACTCTACCAAGATTAGACATATATCTGGAAAGAACTCCCACTACTTGGGAAATGTCTAGTCTAGTACAAACCATGGCATACATCAAAATTCCAACTGCACTCTAGTAAGGAACTCTACTCATGTCTTCCATCTCTAATGGAAATTTCCGACAATCTGAAATAGATAACTTTGTTCCAACAAAAAGGGGAACACACAATGGTCTACAATCATGCATGTTAAGTCTTTGTAAAATTGAATTGACATACTTACTTTAGCCAATCCATAGCTTTCTGTTCACTCTATCTCTTCTAATATCCATCCCAAGAATGTGTCTAGTTGCACCAAGGTTTTTCATTTCAAATTTAGCAACAAGTTGAGATTTTAGTTCTAAAATCATACCTTTCCCTTTGCCAATAAATAACACATCATCAACATATAATGCAATAAATAGGAAATGATCACCATCAATTTTATAATAAACACAATGATCTAATTTAGAACGCTCAAATCCCAAACTCAACACATATGTATCAAATTTATGGTACCACATTTTAGGACTCTGTTTTAAGCCATACAAAGATTTCTTCAATTTGCAAACCAACTTACTTTTACCTTTCACCATATAGTGCTCTGGCTGTGTCATATAAATATCCTTCACCATGAAGGAAATAAATTTTCACATCCATTTGCTCAACCTCTAAATCATAAGCAGCATCAATAGTAAGCAAAAATATAATGGATGTCATTTACAACAGGAGAGAATATCTCACCATAATCAACACCCTCAACTTGAGAGTAACCTTTCGCAACCAACCTTGATTTTTACTTCTCAATACCTCCATCTAAACCAATCTTTTTCTTGAACATCCATTTGCAACCAATAAGCTTATGTCCTTCAGGCAATGGTACAAGATCCCATGTATCATTCTTTTTCAAAGACGTCATTTCTTCATCCATAGCTATCTTCAAAGATTATGCATCATTCATACCTAATGCCTCTTCTACATATTTGGGTTCATCCATGTTAGTATTCAAAGAAAAA
>VDFB02389785.1:0-47241 GCA_007258455.2 Sequoia sempervirens
AAATTTGGTCTATAGTTAGAAGGTAGAGGCTTAGTAGGATCGAGAGCTTTAACAAGAGGTAACAAAATTAAGTTCTTATTTATGATGTAGGGTCACCTACAACCATGATTCAAAATTTGATATGGTAATATGTAATAAGGTGAATTTTTGGTTTTCTTGCATCTATTTACTTTTAAGAAGGTCTAAATAGACAATCTCAAATGTTTCAAATGTTTAGGAGGGTCAAATAGAAAATTGATGTAAAAGGAATCAAAGTATTGTTAACATTGATATGTAACAAGTGTAATTTGGCCTCCAACGGTCATTAGATGTTTGAAATTATGTTCAAGAGGTAGTTGATCATTGTTTTGTATAGGAGAATCCTTTAAAAATGCATGGAAACTCACTTGTAATGTTGAATTGATAATTTGAGGCATTGACAAGAAGAAATCTTTGTTTCCCATTCATTTTATGAGTTTGTTTTACATTTTACAGAGCTGTATGGAACCGTACATGCTTTCGATGATCTGAGACCATCAGTGTTTTAAGTTTAATGTGTTTACTTTCAATTTAATTTGGTTTGAATTCTTAACTCATTTCTTTATGTGTGGAATCAATAGATTATAGGGATTGCCCTATTTTGCTAAGTCAAGGGTTTGAAAGACAAATCATAATGCATTAATCAATCCTCTTGTTGTTTGACACTATAACTCAATGCATTCATTTGTAACATGCTAGTGTAGATGTATAAATACATATGGTATTAGGGGGAGTCATTTGTAAGGAATTTGTGTGATGCCCTAGGGTTGAGCAGAGTTATTTCAACAAAGAAATGAGGAACCAAGGTTGGGTTTTTGAAAATTAATGCATGTAGGGACCATGTGAGGGTTTATTGAGTTTGTGTAGAGGTATTGGGAGATTTTTGGGGCAATGGATTGATTGGTGAAGCCTTGGAGTTATGTTTTCAATTATAACCCTTAGTAAATGCATTAGAAATGAGGGTTTGTGAGATCAACATGGTGGAACCCTTAAACCTATAAATAAATTATGGAATTTTTTGTTTTGTTACATGAGTAAAGACTATCTGATGTAATTTTTTGAAAGGCGGGTGTTTAAGGAGTACTTTGTTTGTAAAAATGGGCTAATTGTGTAGCCTTTTCCATGCTAGGGTTATTGAAAGTCAATTATGATCCAAAAGAGTTGATATTGAGTATGAAATATGTTGTGAAGTTCCCAAATGGGCATCTAAATCCACAATTGGGTTGGTAGGTGTTTTTTTAAAGTTTTGTGAAAAATATCAAAAACTGGGTTCCCACTACTACACATAATGCATGAGTTAATGTTGTAACGATGGAAGAAAGGAGGGTTCTAGGTGTGGAAACTTGTTTGATGGTCATGTTTGATCATGTTCATGGTGTTCAGGATCTTTCCAAGCCTTCTAGTAGTTTTTGGTTGTAAGATGTTAAGTTGGGTTATTAGGTTCCTTATGAGTAAATAATGAATTGTGTGTGTGTGTGTGTCCACATAGATTATTTGAGAGAAGTTATTGAAAAAGGATTTTCTTCCCCTTCCACTCTACATCAAGGATTATATATGTTTGCATTTTGTAGGTTGTGAAGAGAAAGGAAGAAGTGAAGAGTTTAGTATTCAAAGATGCCTCCAAAGAACAAAGATATGGCTAAAGAGATGAAGGAGATGAAATAAATACATGATAGAGAAATTAGAGAGTTGGAGGAAAGAATCATATCCTTTGAGAGAAACAAAAGAAGGTATGTGGAAGAGAGTGAGTCAGATGAAGAGGAAGACGATGAGTTTAAAGATATGGAAGAAGAGCTTGTCCCAGAGGATCAAAGAATTGCAAAGTTGGTGAAGGAAGTTAGGAATGATAAGCCTAAGGTAAAGATTGATGTTCAAAATTATGGTGGGAGTCTAAATGATGAAGATTTATTGATTGGATTGCTTCATTAGATAACCATTTTGAATGTGATGACGTTCCTAAGGAGTAAAGGGTAAATATTGCAAAGACAAAGTTGCAAGGCCATGCTTTGGTATGGTGGGAATACTTTCAATCAAAGAGGAGAAAGCAAGGAAAGTCTAAAATCACCTCATGGGATAGGATGGTATCAAAAATAAAAGGTAAATTCTTACCCAAGGATCATCAAGTTCAAATGTCTAAGAGATTGCAAGGCTTAAGGAAAAAGGAAATGGACATTAAGTCTTATATTGAGGAATTTTATAAAATAAGTTTGAGGTTTGGTCATCATGAGAATGAAGATGAAAAAGTTGCTAGATATATGGGTGGTTTGAGGTTTAACATACAAGATGAATTGCTTTTGGCTAACCCTAGGAATGTAGAGGAATGTTACCAAAAGGAAACCAAGGTGGAGAAGAAAATGAAGAGAAGGAAAGACAAAGCAGTTAGGAGCAGAGGTAATACATCAAGAGGTAGAGGATATATGCCTAATCCAAAGCCAAATAATGACAATCAAGAAGATGCCATGAAAGGACAAGAGAAATCTGATTTCAAAGGTGGATGGAGAGGCACAAGGGGTAGATTTGGAGGAGCTAGGAGTTTTAATGTGTTTTTAGGTAGGTGTTACACTTGCAATAAATTTGGCCATCCATCCTACAAGTGTCCCAGGAAGATTGGTGCTTTTTCAAGTGGAAGTAAAGGTAATAAAAGGGTTCAACTTGTGCAAGAGGATGAAGAGGAGAGAATTAGTTCATCAAGCCAACCTACAAAGCCTGAAGTTGGAGAAGCTTTGATGTTGCGAAAACAACTTGAAGACTTCCAAAGAAGTAGAACCATTGCACAAGAAGAGGCTTTTGAAAACCACTTTCAAGAGAAAAGGAAAGATGAGTAAAATTGTGGTTGATTCTAGCTCAACTGAAAATATGGTGTCATGTGAAATGGTGAACAAGTTAAACTTGTAAAGGATTCCTCATGAATTTCCCTACAAGGTATCATGGCTAAGTGATGGTAAATAATTTTTGGTGAAAGAGAAGGGTGTAGTAGATTTCTAGATTGGGGATTATAAAGATAGTGGTGTTTGTGATATCTTACCTATGGACTGTTGTCACATACTCTTTGGAAGACCTTGGTAGTATGACAGGTGTGCCATGTATGATAGAAGAGAAAATGAGTACACTATCATGAAGGATGGTCATAAGTTTGTCTTGATTCCTTGGGTGGAAGATGTGAAAGGTAAAGCTAAGGTGATAATGTGTGGAAGAAAGGTACCTATAAATGCTAAGAAATGAAGAATTCTAATGTCAGTCCTAGGTCTTTGAACGTAGGATCAGTAGTTCTGAAGGTTGATACAGTAGTAAGAAGAGAGTTGATAGTGGATTGGAATCCAAACATTTTGGTGGGAGAAATGGTATTCCCTATTGTTGGAAGTGAGGTTGTAATGCCCATGGGTATGTGCAGGATCATGGAAAAAACAAGCCCTTAAGTGGCAAAAAATTTAGAAAAATCAGAGTTAGGCAACATGATGCAAAAATTTGAATAAGTTATCTATATTATTTCAAAAATATGTAACAATATAATTTGTAGAAAATTGAATGTAGTTTCTAAACTACTAGGTTTATCTTTTTTTTTCAAATTCTATTTGGTGAAAATTTAAACTTTCAATACTATAGTACTTAAAATTTAGGGAAAAAATAAGAAGTAGGTGTTTGTCTAACCACCCTAACCACAATAAAATGATAATATTATTTTATAAGATTTTACATATAAGTAGAGGACTCATGTTCAGATGTGATGCATATTTTTTTGTAATTTTTTCCCAAGTAAATAATTAATTATGATTTTTTTATTACAAATTTTAAAAAATATAAAAACTCGTATGTTTAACCACCTTAACTTGGTCAAAACTTCATGAAATTATTATTTTTTAAATCCTATAGTATGTGAAGCATAGAATGTGACGCATGTTTCAGATTCAAAAAATGTGATACCGTTTGAAAGCTATAGATGTTTTTCAACCAGCCTATTAATTAGGACTTTAGTCGTAATTCAAATAAAAAATGAATAATAATTATTTATTAAATGTAGCGTAAAGCATAATTTATATTGGTGGAAAGTTGAGAATCTCCTTTAAGAACACTTTTCATTTTGTCAATTTTGGGTAAAAAGATTTAAGTCATTAGCCACATACCCTACACATAACCATCATATTGCCACTTTTTGGCCCATCATGATCCTACACATACCCCCATGAAATCTATAGAAAAAGTATGTGCAAGAGTGTGTGAGGAAAGTAAGTTGGACCAAAAACATCACAAGACAGTGGGGTAGTTGATAACAAAGAAGGTATAGATTGGATAAGAGATTAAAGGCATAAGCAAGCATGAGTGTGAAGAAAGAAGGAAGATAGAATAAAATATCACTAATATGTGTTTGTTTGTAGGTGTAGATGGAGGGATACAGACTGGTTTTCATGAGGACACATGGAAAAGACCATTGACAGGTCTAAATGTAGATGTGAAGGACTATCCATATGAAAACAAAGCCAACAATGTAGGGCAAAGTATAAGAATAGTGTAGCATGGAGAACAAGGCATGGGACAATGGCAATAGCCTATGGATCAAAGGTGTCTTACTCCAACCTAGGCATCGTGGTATCAACCGCAACTCATGGGACATGAGTTTATTTTAGGGGTGTTGTATGGTGCAGGGGCACCTACACCATGTTTCAAAATTTGATATGGTAATATAGATAATAAGGTGAATTTTTGGTTGTCTTGAATCTATTTTCTTTTAATAACATCTAAATAGACCATCTAATATGTTTCAAATGTCTAGGAGGGTCAAATAGCAAAATGATGTAAAAAGAATCAAAGTATTGTTAGCATTGATATGCACCAAGTGTAATTTGGCCTCCAATGATCATTCGAAGCTTAAAATTATATTGAAGATGCAGTTGGCCATTGGCTTGTAGGGGAGAAGCCTTTAAAAAGGCATGAAAACTCATTTTTAATGTTAGCTTGAAAATTTGAGGCATTAGGAAGAAGAAATCTATGTTTTCCCATTCATTTTCTGAGTTTCTTTTATATTTTACAGAGTTGTATGGAACCGTATAGGCTTTCCATGATTTAAGACCATCAGTGTTTGAATTTGAATGTGTTTACTCTCAATTTCATTTTGTTTGAAGTCTTCACTCATTGCTTTGTGTGTGGAATCAATAGATTACAAGGACTTCCATGTTTTGTTGAGTCAAGGATTTCAAAGACAATTCATAATGCATTAATCAATCCACCTATTGTTTAACACTATAAGTCATTCAATTGATTTGTAACATGTTATTTTAGATGTATAAATTTATTTGGGATTAGGGGGAGTCATTTGTAAAGAGTTTTCGTGATGCCCAAGGGTTGAGCAGGGTTATTTCAACATAGAAATGAAAAACCAAGTTTGGGTTTTTGCAAATTAATTCATGTAGGGACCATGTGAGGGTTTATTGAGTTTGTACAGATGTATTGGGAGATGTTTGGGACAATGGTTTGATTGGTGAAGACTTGGAGTTATGGTTTGCATTAAAACCCTTAGTAAATGCATTAGAAATGAGGGTTTGTGAGATCAGCATGGTGGAACCCTTAAACCTGCAAATAATTTATGAAATTTGGTGCTTTTTTACATGAGTAAATATTTATTGATGTGATTTTGTGAAAGGTGGGTGTTTAAGGAGTACTTTGTTTGTAAAAAAAGGGCTAGTTGTGTGGCCTTTTTCATATTAGGTTTATTGAAAGTCAATTATGATCCAAAAGAGTTGCTATTGAGTCTGAAATATGTTCTATAGTTCCCAAATGGGTATTTGAATACACAATTGGGTTGGTAGGTGTTTTGGAAAAGTTTTGTGAAAAATCTCAAAAACTAGGTTCCCATTACTACAAGGGATGCATGGGTAAATGTTGCAAGGATGGAAGAAAGGAGGGTTCTAGGTATGGAAACTTGTTTGATGGTCTTGTTTGATCATGTTCATGGTGTTCAGGCTCTTTCCAAACCTTTTAGTTGCTTATGGTTGGAAGGTGTTAAGTTGGGTTATTAGGTTCCTTATGAGTAAATAGTGAATTGTGTGTGTGTTCACATAGAGCATTTCAGAGAAGCTATTGAAAAATGAGTTTCTTCCCTTGCCACTCTACATCAATTTAAGAGTTACAACATAGTGTTATGAAGGGTATCAGGTAGAGGAGTAAATTATTTTTCTATATCCCCAAAAGCATATGGATTTTTCATCTTTATAGAAGTGACTTGATTATCAACATGTTGAGTTGTTTGAGGAGGATAAGAAGAGACTACCACTTGTAGGGTGGGACCTGGTGTGCAGACCTAAATTGAGAGGTGGTCTGGGCTTAAGAAAAATTAAAGTGCTGAATTTTTCTGATAGGGAGACTGCAAGAATCAATCACAGATGCTGCAGGAAGCAATCACAGATTCCTGTGCTAGGCCTTAGCATAGACCTCTTTGGTGAAATTTCTGTTCCACCCTAACCTATAGGAACTCAACCTTGTCTACGTTTCCCTGGTTCTCCTGCCAACTTCACTATCTTGTCAAGTTTGCAACTACCAAGCGAAATCTTGGTGCTATGACTCCTTTCTTTCTTAGCCTTTTATGCATTCAAAAGACTAATCCTCCCTCAATACATGAATGGATCTTGCAAGGGTGAGGGAATGTTTTCCAAAGCTCCAAAACAACCTCCTAGGGTTCTTGAAACTTCACTTAGACTCAATCTTACCAATGCTTGCATGAAGCCTATTCCATAGGTTTGGCCCTTGAGCCCCTATTTGGTTTCTAGACAAGGGTAAATTGATTTTCCCTACTAAACCCACCAAAGGTCTTAGGTTCTAGACTTAGGTTTTGTCCTTCTCATGTCTACAGCTTCAATATTTCTAGGGTTCTAGTCTTGCTTAGGCTATATGCTATCCAAACACCAAATTGGTCAAGCAGCTAGGGTTTCAAAACTGCTCAGAACCAGTTTTAGGATTGGTGAAAAGTTCTTCTCCAAAACGGATTGCTAGGATCTTCTCCTTATCACCATACATGGAAAAAACCTTCCCCTAAATTCTCCAAAAATAATTTCTCAAAAAGCTTCACTCCCCTGCAAGTTATCATGTTGTTCTGCAACCTTTCCTAGTCGGGCTCTTCACTGGCTCGCCTAGGGCAAGGCTTTTTCTCATAGCTCCCGCAACCAAAAGAAACCTAGCTCCTACCATATTTACAAGTATAGAGATGTAGCCTGACCATGTTCCCAACAATTCCATACTTCCTGGTATGGAGGGAATGCAGCCTAGAACTCCATTTTTACACAGTTCCAGTCAAAACAGAAATAAGGAAAAAAAACATAGAATTTACAAGAATGGATGAAAGCGATGGAACAGCTATCAAATGTGACAAAAAAAACTTCCAGAGGCCTCTCTACATGCTAAAAAAACCTACAAAATTCCTCTTTTAACTCATTTAGCTGCTGTCACACAAACAAAAATCGAAAAATAGAAAATAAGACAAGAACGCTATTTTCTTTTATTTTTGGAAAACACAGTCTATACAAAAACTTCTAACCCACAAAAAATGTCGTTGTATGCCTTAAATATGCCTCCAAAGCAATTTATGTGCGCGTGTCAAGGCTTAGATGACCTAAAAATGCATTTTTGTAAAACCCGCTGTGTTTACAAACACTTAGGCAATTTTTACAACCTAGCCAAAATGAAGAGTTAAAACTACTTAACTCTTGTTAAACTCCTTTCCAAAGTTCAAAGACAACCCCAAGAGCCTAAAAAAATGGTCAACATGACCTTATGAAAGCACAAAAAAATTTAGACTTCCTACAAAAACTTCAATTAAGCTGAACTTTGCCAGGTGCTCCTACACCATTCTCCCCCTCTCAACTCAACCAACTAAGGAGCTTTAGGAGAGATCAGAGACATATCAATTCCTTTCTTCTTAAAATCTGCTTCTTCTACCTAGGTAGCTTCAAATTCATGCTTATCCTTCCATTTGACAAGATGCTCCATGTACACCTTGTGCCTTGTAGTCTTCTTCACTCTTGACTCCAAGATTTTCTCTGCTTGTAGCTTGTCTGGAGTTGGTATGGACATGTTGCTGATGTCCTTGAAGACCTCTTGACTGTATTGATCTAGATCCTTGACTTTCCCTTTATATTTGATCAAATCATCAACATTGAAAACTGGAGAGATGCCAAAATCTGATGGTAATTCCACCTTATATGCATTCTTGCCATATTTGGCCAATACCTTGCATGGACCCACTCTTTTCATTTGTAACTTGGTTGCCACTCCTTTTTTCAATCTGGATTTGTTGAGGTGGACCATAACATAGTCCCCAACTGCAAATTGTACATCCTTCCTTGACAAATCAACATTCTCCTTCAACTTTTGAGTTGCTGCTGTAACTATTTTCTTAACCTACTCATGAATCTCCTTCATGGTCTGAGTGAAGTCTTCTACATGTCCACTCTTTTTTTCCATGGATCCTAAATCTCTGAGTTCACAAATGCCTCTTGGGTGCATCCCATACACAACCTTAAAAGGACTTCTCCCTGTAGTTCTATTGACACTGTCATTATAGGCATATTCAGCTTGGGAAATCACCATATCCCATGTTTGTCCATATTCCTTTGTCAAGCACCTCAGAAGATTACCTAGCACTCTGTTAACCACCTCTATTTGACCATCAGTCTGAGGATGGTAAGCTGATCCAAATGAGAGATTTGTACCCAATCTGCTCCATAGAGTCTTCCAAAAATGACTCATGAACTTCACATCTCTATCAGAAACAATGCTTAGAGGCAAGCCATGGATCCTTACAACTTCCTTGAAGAAAAGATGAGCTATGTAGCTTGCATCATGAGTAATTTTGCAAGGAATAAAGTGACTCTTCTTGCTAAATCTGTCTACTACTACATAAACACTATCAAAACTAGTCTTGGTCTTAGGAAGACCTACCACAAAATCCATGCTCACACACTCCCATGGTCTGTTAGGAATAGGCAGGGGTTGATACAAACCAGCATTGCTAGCTCCCCCCTTAGCTTTCATGCATACAACACATTGTTCCACATATTTTCTAACATCTCTTGCTAACTTAGGCCAATAATAGAACCTTTGAACTAGCTCTAAAGTTTTGTTAATACCAAAATGTCCAATAAGACTGCCATTATGCTTTTCTTGAATCAGATTTTCCCTCATTGATCCTTTTGGAACACATAACTAGTTACCCTTAAATAACAGTCCATTTTGCAGCATATACTCAGCATATTGACTATGAAAATGATTCTCAAAATTAGAGCATACCTTGTAAGCTTCTGAGAAGTCTTCATCTTCACCATAGAGGTCTTTGAAACTCTCTAATCCAATGCTCTTCAGTTGTATTTCCTGCACTATCAGCAACCTTCTGCTTAATGCATCTACCACCTTATTCATTTGTCCCTTTTTGTGCTTGATAGTAAAAGTGAAAGCTTGGATGTATTCCATCCACTTCAAATGTCTATTACTCAGCTTCTCTTGGGTGTTTATGTAACTAAGTGCCTGGTTATCAGTGAAGACCACAAACTCTTTGGGTAACAAATAATGCCTCCACTTCCTAAGGGACTGCACTAAAGCATATAATTGTAGATCATAGGTAGAGTAATTTTGCTTGGCTTCATTGAGCTTTTCACTAAAAAAGGCTATAGGTCTACCTTCTTGACTAAGTACTCC
Organism: Sequoia sempervirens; assembly: GCA_007258455.2. Classification (NCBI taxonomy): domain Eukaryota; kingdom Viridiplantae; phylum Streptophyta; class Pinopsida; order Cupressales; family Cupressaceae; genus Sequoia; species Sequoia sempervirens. The sequence goes on from VDFB02389785.1 coordinate 9,697, forward strand.
TCCTACTTCTACTCCACTTGCATCACACTCAACTGTGAACAACTTGTCAAAACTAGGTAATAATAGAATAGGTTGTGTTGCCACTTCTTGTTTTAGTTTTTCAAACCCTTTATCAGCCTCTTGAGTCCATTTAAACTTTTTTTTTAGACCACCTTTAATAGTATCTAGAATTGGTGCACATATACCACTAAAATTCCTTATGAATTTCCTATAAAACTAAGCTAAACCATGAAAACTTCTTACCTCTGTTGTTGTGGTTGGTGTAGGCCAGTTTAGGATGGCTTGCACCTTGCTTGGATCCATCTTCAACATTCCTTGGGATACTACAAAGCCTAGATACACAAGTTCTTGTTTGAAGAACTCACACTTCTCAAGGTTGATTGCCAACTTCTCTTCTTGCAGCCTTTTAAGAACCATTTCCACATGCTTCAAATGTTCTTCTACTGTCTTACTGAAAATCAACATGTCATCAAGATAGACTACTACAAAGATCCTTGTGAAATCCTTAAGCACCTCATTCATTAGTCTCATGAATGTGCTAGGGTCATTTGAGAGGCCAAATGGCATCACTTTCCACTCATATAAGCCATCATTTGTCTTAAAAGTTGTCTTCCACTCATCTCCATCCTTAATCCTAATTTGATGGTAGCCACTCTTGAGGTCCAACTTAGTGAAATACTGTGCTCCTCCAAGGCAATCCATTAAATCTTCAATTCTAGGTATTGGGAACCTATACCTAATGGTGATCCTATTAATTGCTCTAGAATCAGTACAAAGTCTCCACTTACCTCCTTTCTTTATTGCTAAGACCACTGGGACTACACAAGGGCTGATGCTCTTTTGAACCAATCCTTGATCCAATAATTCTTGTACTTGCCTAGCCACCTCTTGGTTCTACTCAGGTGTAAGCTTGTATGATGATTTGTTAGGCAATGAGGCTTTAGGTATGAAGTCAATTTTATGACTTATTGCTCTCTTTGGTGGTAGAGTTGCAGGTGTCCCATCATTGACTATACTCTTGTATTTATCAAGCAACCTTTGGACTGCTTCTGGTAAGACTGTCCTTTCAGCCTTTTCTTCCTCTTTGGACTGCATCATGATCACATAACCTTCATTCCCTTGGTGTAGGTCCTTAAGGAACTCCTTGCCACTGCTCAACATGATGTTAGGTACCTTTGACTATCCTTCATCTTCCTCTATCAATGACCGCAGTTTGAAGGTTCTTCCATCCTTCTTGAATGAGATGGTGTTCTCTTTCCCATCATAGATGGCACTTCTATCATATTGCCAAGATCCTCCCAGTAGCAGATGGCATGCATCCATGGGTAATACATCACAAACCAGCTGGTCTTTATAACCTCCAATTGAAAATTCCACTGTTACCTGCTCATTCACCAAAACACTCTGCCCTTTATTCAGCCATGTGACCTTGTAGGGGTTATTATGAGGTATCTTCTCCAATTTTAGCTTTGTTACTACCTCCTCTAAGATTATGTTATCTTTTGAACTTGAGTCTACTATGACTTTGCACACTTTTCCAAGTATCTTGCACCTTACTCTGAAAAGAGCTCTTCTTTGCTTAGGTTCCTCTTTGACTGGCTGCCTTATCAAAACTCTGTTTAACATCAGATTCTCTCCTACCTCAGACTCTATATGACTTATTTCAGATGCTTTAGGACTCATGGAGTCCTCTTGTGCATAGACCACTCTCTTTTCATTGCTAGAAGAAGATGCTTTTTCTGGGCACCTATAAGCAGGGTGAGCTAGTTGGTTACAATGATAACACTTCATGTTTGCAAAGTAAGAATTACTCCTACCTGCTCCTCTTCCTCTGTTAAATCCTCCTCTTGAAGATATTTCACCTCCATGCTCAGTGAGCTTAGATTCTCCTTGGTTCCTTTGATCATTACCTCTACCTTGGTAACCACCATGCTGTCCTCTTTGATCTCTACCTTTACCTCTGCCCTTAGAGGATTGATCTTGCTTTCTTTTGTTCCTTTCCTCAATCTTTATAGCCAACTGATAACATTGGTGTACTGTCTTGGGACTTAGTAAAGCCATCTCTTCCTGAATGTTCCACTTCAAGTCATTAAGGTATCTAGCCACTTTTAGGCTTTCATCCTCTATCAAATTTGATCTCAAGCAAAGCTTTTGAAACTCTTCAGTATAGGTGTTGACATCTTGGTCTTTCTACCTTAGACTTTGCCTCTTCTTGTGAAGTTGGATCTCATAGTCATCTGGCATGTAGGCCTCCTTTACCTTAGCAACCATTCCTTTCCAAGTTGATATGGGCTGCTTGGCTTCTTTTTCTCCTTTCAGTTTGAACAAATTTCCACCATGTCAAGGCCGATCCTCTCAACCTTGATTTAGCAACCTTCACCTTGTGCTTCAGTTACTCCATCACACTCAAAGTGATTCTCCATGCCCTCTATCCAATCCATGACCAAATCAGAATCCATCTTTCCACAGAACAAAGGTATGCCCTCAAGTCCTTTTCCACTCAAGGCTTTCAATGCCTTCAAGAAAGGCTCCTCCTCCAAAACAGGGTCAGGTTCAGAGACCTTGTCTTCCTCTGCAACCTCTTCTTCCTTTGGTACCGTTCCTTCCAACATTGCATTGTTCAATGCTTTCTCAAGTTGCTCTATTCTTTCTTTTAAGGACTTGTTTTCCTCTTCTTGTTCTTCAACCCTCTTGGCTAATTGTGGATTTTTCACCATGGTGGGAGGTTCACTTGACTCAACTTCTGACATATAAGCTACTTTCCCAAATCTTTTGCTTGCTCTGATACCAATCTGATAGGGAGACTGCAGGAATCAATCATAGATGTTGCAGGAAGAAATCACAGATTCCTGCTCTAGGCCTTAGCATAGACCTCTTTGGTGAAATTTTTGTTCCACCCTAACCTATAGGAACTCAACCTTGTCTAAGTTCCCCTAGTTCTCCTGCCAACCTCACTATCTTGTCAAGTTTGCAACTACCAAGCCAAATCTTGGTGCTATGACTCCTTTCTTCCTTAGCCTTTTATGCATTCAAAAGACTAATACTCCCTCAATACATGAATGGATCTTGCAAGGGTGAGAGAATGTTTTCCAAAGCTCCAAAAAAACCTCCTAGGGTTCTTGAAACTTTAATTAGACTCCATCTTACCAATGCTTGCATGAAGCCTATTCCATAGGTTTGGCCCTTGAGCCCCTATTTGGTCTCTGAACAGGGGTAAATTGATTTTCCCTACTAAACCCACCAAAGGTCTTAGGTTATAGACTTAGGTTTTGTCCTTCTCATGTATATAGCTTCAATATTTCTAGGGTTCTAGTCTTGCTTAGGCTGTATGCTATCCAAACACCAAATTGGTCAAGCAGCTAGGGTTTCAAAACTGCTCAGAACTAGTTTTAGGATTGGTGAAAAGTTCTCCTCCTAAACGGATTGCGGGCTCTCCTCCTTATCACCATACATGGCCAAGACCTTCCCCTAAATTCTCCAAAAATAATTTCTTAAAAATATCCAGTCCCCTGCAAGTTATCAAAGCTATTTTGCAGCCTTTCCTAGTCGGGCTCTTCACTAGCTCACCTAGGGACAGGCTTTTCTCATAGCTCCTGCAACCAAAAGAAACCTAATTCCTACCATATTTACAAGTATAGAGATGGAGCCTGACCATTTTCCCAACAATTCCATACTACCTGGTACGGAGGGAATGCAGCCTAGAACTCCATTTTTACACAGTTCCAGTCAAAACAGAAATAAGGAAAAAAAACATAGAATTTACAAGAATGGATGAAAGCGATGGAACAAATATCAAATGTGCCAAAAAAAAACTTCCAGAGGCCACTCTACATGCTAAAAAAACCTACAAAATTCCTCTTTTAATTCATTTAGCTGTTGTCACACAAACAAAAACTGAAAAATAGAAAATAAGACAAGAATGCTATTTTCTTTAATTTATGGAAAACACAGTCTGTACAAAAAATTCTAACCCACAAAAAAGGTCATGGTATGCCTTAAATATGCCTCCAAAACAACTTAGGTGCTTGGGTCGAGGCTTAGATGACCTAAAAATGAATTTTTGTAAAACACGCTGTGTTTACAAACACCTAGGCAATTTTTACAACTTAGCCAAAAATGAAGAGTTAAAACTACTTAACTCTTGTTAACCTCCTTTCCAAAGTTAAAAGACAACCCAAAGTGCCTAAAATAGTGGTCAACATGACCTTATGAAGGCACAACAAAATTTAGACTTCCTACAAAAACTTCAATTAAGCTGAACTTTGCCAGGTGCTCCTGCACCATTGTCCCTTCTAGCTAAACAGCTCTAGAGAACTCTTACCTTGAGAGGGGAATGGAAAGAGACCTTAAAAGCCAAATAATTTAGCAACTATGTGTGTCTTAATGATGTTATTAATTCCTCTTCTTTACCTCGTGGGTCTGTCTGCTGGAATGATATGAGTAGAGGAAGAAAGTTGCTAGAGATGGGGACTGGATGGCTTGTTGGAAAAGGAAATAATGTTAGATTTTGGCAAGATAGATGGATTTTCAAGGATCCTCTAATCATAATTGAGAAATTCAATAAATGGATGAATGATTGTAAAAGGGAATTCAGGGTCCTGGTCAAAGATTACTAGAGGAATGGGGAATGGGTTGATTTGAAGACCGTCAGTATAGATCTTTGCCCAGTGCAGTCTACTTTCACAGCCCTTAGATTGGCTGAACACCAAGTGGATGATCTTGCTGTTTGGACAAACAATCCATCTAGCATTTTTTCAGTTTCTTCTGCTACTTCTATGTTGGTTAGTCCACAGGAGCCTCCGCCCTTCTGGGCTAAAGCTTGGATTAATCTCTTGATTCCTAAAATCAATATTTTCTATTGGATCATGCTACAAAATAAGATTCTCACTTTGGACAATCTCGGCAAGAGAGGAATCCAATTACCTAACATATGCTACATGTGTAGGAATGATGCTAAGAATGTTAATCATCTTTTTCTTCATTGTCCTTTTGTATCGCATATTTGGGGAAAAAAATTTGTGCATCTTGATGTGGTTTGGGTTTCCCCTGCTTTGGTCAAATATTTTTTCTTGCAGTGGAAAGCTCCATCAAAAAACCCTTTTGTTTGTAGGCTCTGGTCTTTTGTTCTACCTTTTGTCTCATGGAGTATTTGGAAGGAAAGGAACAATAGATTGTTTAGGGAAAAAGAGAAGTCGGAGGGGGACTTGTCTGAAAAAAATTGTTAGAAGGAAAATTTATCTTTAATCCCTAGAAAAATGGTTGATAAAGCTACTTGGTCTCCCTTTGATATTGCTATTGCTGACAAGTGGAATTCGAAATTAGTGGCTTTAAATGTCCCCATGCCAGCCTTTAGTGGGAGGGAGAATGCTAATTGGACTTTGCTGCCTTTGGGTTGGGTGAAAGCCAATTTTGATGGTGCTGCTAAAGGCAACCCTGGGAAAGCTGGCAACGGGTGTGTTTTAAGGGACAATATGGGGGCTTTTATAGCGGCTTTTGTTGTGGACATTGGCACCCAAACTAATCATGTTGCGGAAGCTGTTGGGGCTTATCATGCGGTTAACCTAGCTTTCAATATGAATATGAAATGTCTTTGGTTGGAGGGTGATTCTAAGAATATAATAGACTATATTCTTGGGCTTTCCCCCCCTTCATGGACCATCAACAAGTGGATCGAAGATATAATTTCCTTATTAAGAAAATTCGACAAAGTGAAAGTTTCCCATGCCTATAGAGAAGCCAATAAGGTGGCAGATTACTTTGCCAATGAAGGGGTCAAGAAGGGCGGGGAAAACACGTGGAGGAAAAGTGATTTCCTTCATTCTAAGGTGAAAGCTCTAATTTATTATGATTCAATGCATGGAAGAGAAGTTTGTCTTCGTCATGATGAAGCGGATAGAGATTAAGTACGTTGATCTCATTCGATTTGATGGGACTGACATCATTTTCCTTTTCAAGAAGAGTCTTCGACATGCTTTCTGGGTGTCTGGGAAAATATGCTGAAATGGGACCTACAGTAATTGTAGGGTATGTTATTGTAAAGCTTTGAAGATGGGAGGAGAGAGAAAACATGTTGAGCCGAGCTGCTTTCAAGAGCATAGAAAGAATGTTAAAGCTTGGGAAAAAATTGAGAAGGGAGGATTAGTTCCATTTTTGGAAAAGCTCCATGGTACTGATGAGAAGATGCTGGACTATTTTGCCAAAAACTAGAAAAATGGTGAGATTGTGTTGTTTGGCATGAGTTTTAAGTTGAATGAGCAACTCATTGGTGAGATTACTGGTCTTTCAACTAAGGGTGTGAAATTTTATTGGGACCGCCAGTTCTCTAATGAAGTGGTTATCAGATTCCCAAAAAAAGATGAGAAGGCTAAGCTGGTTAAGGTTGCCAATAGCTACTTTGATGTGGAGTCCATTAAATTGATCTGGAGGAAAGTTTTGAGAGTCATTATGGAGTACATCATGGTTGATGGGCACTTCACCAGGGCGTATGGTTATCACTTTTCCATTTTAAACCACTTTCGTCACAAGGTTTGTATCTCTTTGCCTTTTTATTTGTTCTCTTCTCTAAAGAATTGCCTTGATGAAGTTGAAAGAAACCCTAGGCAGATTTCTATTATTCACCCTGGTCTTGTCAGGCTCATCTTTGAGCATTTCCAAAATTTACCCGCTCTACCTAAAAATGTTGTTGTTGGGGATTTGGATGATGAGGATACCAAAAGTAGCAGGGAGAATGATCCTCTGGCCCCTCTTGCTTTTGCTGTTGTTGATTCTAAAACCACTGCTCCCAGTCCCTTTCTTGTCAGAATATCCTTGTGGATTCTGCTCCACCATCTTTTCTTAATCCCCAGCCTCCACCTGGTTGCCCTATCCCGGGTTCCGCTCCGCCGTTTTGTCTTAATCCCCAGCCTTCACCTGGTTGCCCTACCCCGGGGTTGGTCTCTGGGTTTAAAGGAACTCGGTTATGAAATTGGTTTTGTACTCTGGGAATTCTTTGAAAGTTCATTCTGAAAACCTATGGGCAGTAAAGAATCGGCCCCTAGTGCCCCAGAGTTTAGATGATTTATTAATACCCCTAAAAGATCTCTGAATTTGGATGAAATTAATTCTACCCCGAGTAACTTCAGGCCTAAGGACATTATGAGTGTGGTGAGAAAAAGTACTGATGGACTTTTCATTGTTCTTAAGTGGGCCCAGAAGGAAGTTTGTGTTTTGAATGGCCATAATAGAGATCTCAGCAACAAATTCATGGAGTTGGAGCAGAAGGTTAGCTGGGGCCATAATGAGATTGATGGGCAGGACACCCCCTTAACAGAGAAAAGACAACAGTTGCAGGAGGAAAGATTGACTAGGTTGGAGAGAAATATGTCCAAGATAGGACAAAATATCATGGCCACTGTGGTGCATAATCATAAAATTTCTAGGCACAATGCCATTATCATTAATGCTATGGTGGAAAAGTTGGAAAAAAATCAAAAGGGCTCACTGGTCGTGGACTTGGATGCGGACAGAGGTTGTAGCAGTGCTGTTGTTGAAGGGATTTCGACTCGCACTAGGGCTAACATGAAGAGGAAGGCCCCTGCTTCTCCGCATATGGTTCAAATCCTCAAGCAGGGATTATAGGATATGAGTGAAGTTAAAAAGGAAGCTGAGGAGTTGATGAACATCTTGGATTAGTGTTGTTGTGGCTATTTTTGGCTTTTTGGTGGTCCTTTTTTGGACCCTGTTGTCTCTTTTTTGCTGTCATTTCCTTTTTGGGACAGCTATCTATTTGTTTGGACTTTTTTTTTTGCTCTATCTTTGTTTGTTTAAACTTTCTGGTTTTAGGTCCCTGTAAAACCTATTTTTTCCTTTTCAAAAACATATTGAGTTGGTTGAGGGGGATTAATTTGTAAAAATATGTTATATTGTTTCTTGAATCTTGATAGTCGTTATGAGATGTGGATTCAAATATTTTAGGGTGACTAGAGGGAGTTTTCACTTCACAACTACTAAGTGAATTTTGATAATCATGAAGGGTAGTAGACAACTGTGTGAAGGAGGGAAACTTCAACATCTCAAGCTTGGTTTGGATTTTATTTTGAAAATTAGAGATAAAAATTCTTTGAACATCATTATTAGGTATTTTAGTGTTTATTTGTGATTAAAGTGATGGGTATTGTGCTATGAATCTGGTGACCTTTTCATAATCCTTTTGCTTGCATTTCCTTTAATTACACCAACACCTCCCTTAAGTGCAACTTAGGGATAATAAGGAACATGCAAATAATGCAAGGATGGTTCCATGAAAGCATGAATGAGTCCTGAGTACAAGGCCATGTTACCATGTACAAATGAAATGCAAATGAAATAGAGAATGGAATTAAGTGGTGAAAGATGGAGTAATCTATAAGACCCACAAGTTCACCATCCATAACATAGATACATTATAAATTTCCCCCATTAGAGGGAAAGATATGATGAAGGAATCTAGAAGCTACATGTATCTCGATGTTCATGTCAAATTGTGACTAAAATTGATCCATAAGATCAAGCACCATGAAGATTCCAGAACATTAACCATAAAATGCATGGCCCTCAAACTGAGATGTAACCCGATGAGAATTTGATGTGATTCAAGATCATTAACCATAGGCTCTTAATCTGAGACATGAACTGATGCAAACCAAAATATATCAAGTTATGAACAAGATTACAACCAAAAGAAACTACATAATCTAGATACAACTCATGTGATTTATCATCAATATAAAGATGGGATCAAACTTCATGCCATGTGACTACATTCAAATCAAATTATTATGCAAGAAACCCCCCTAATGGAACTTTATTGAAGTTCATTTATTACAATACCCTAATATTGTAAAAGAAGAACATGAAAAACATGTTGAAATCAAAGAGAAAATGAAAACATAAAGAATTCAACAAGGAAATATTTAAGAAATCAAATCAAAAGGGTCATGTCTTCATTTTTTACTGACAAAATTTACCCTTTTTTTAAAATTCATAACTTTAGCATAAAACATCTATTTTTCAAAAAAATTATATCATTGGAAAGATTATTTTTTCATCTACATAGATCTCAGGTCAATTTTTTTCATGGAGGTAGATGTGAACATTAATTTCCCTACATGCAATCTTTCCCTTTTGCATACTTTATATGTCTTCATTTTCTCTTTGATTGCTATTCTCCAAGATCTGAGAAGGGGCTTGGTGTAATTAAATATTTAATTACACTTTATTAAGTTTAGTTAGGCCCTAATTAGGCTTTACCATTATATTTTTTCATATTTCTTTATAAAATCAAGTCATCCATGTATCCAACATTGCATTCTATATCGAGGTTTTATAGCTTCTCCCCATGTTGATCTTAAGCGGGGTGTTGGAGTAATTGGGATAATCACTTATAATTAATTAAGCATTAATTAATTATTAAGTCCCTTATTACTTTATTCACTTAAGCTAAACTTAGGAGTGTTTTTTTATTATTATTTTAAACTAAATTTTGGACAAGTTGTCTTAATTGCATGAGATTAGAACATTTGTCACTATCTATCCAAATCCTCATGTAGGGTTTGTGTTTGCATGCTTTTATAAAGCTTGAAAATTCATTGTAATAATTCAATTCATAATCATTCAAGTTAATACATTGCACATATCAATGCTCTTCTAGATTCAATCTTTTCTCTTGGTTGCATAGCAAATCAGTTGTTTTGATATCCTATTTGTGATAGGTGTTTTGGTTGCAAGGATTTCTAAGAGTTGTGGGGTTCACTATCAAATCCAATAAGGATCCCTTAATGAGATGCAACTCAATGAAATGCAATGAAAATGAATGAAAAACCTAGATATAGGGCTTAAACTAAACTCCAAATTAGTAAGGTATGATGCTCAAACATTAGGGTCACCAAAATAAAACAAAGAAAAATAGGGTTTGGGAGTTGTATAGATATGATGTTTTAAGGACCCTATTTCTCACTATTTCATTAGGAAATGAGATCCACATAAAGAAATTATTATCAACCCTTAGAAGAATCAATTCTAAGTGGGAATCTTCAAATTTCCTTATGCTTGAAGGATGAGGGTCAAGGTCAAACAACACTTTGAGGAGAAAAAATAAAAATATCAAATCAATAGCAAAATGAAATCTAACACTTGAAACAACATTATTAATCTCATCACCAGCCTATCATGGCCTTTTTCTTGCTAAAGAGGCTGAGATGAGAAAAGTGTGATTGGAAGGAGATTCCCTTAATATTATTAACTTTTTAATGAAGGTGAATCCACTATCATGGTCCCTAATGCATATCATAGAGGATTCTCTTTCTATTCTATTTTCCTTCCATGATTATAAAATTTCACATGTTTTCCATCAGGAAAAGACCTTGGCTAATAGTCTTGCAAACACGGGGGTCTTGTATCATAAATTTTGGCATTCTTATGAATCCATCCCTGTTAATCTTCAAAGCATTAATTATCATGATCAAATGTCTTGTCTTTGTGGTAGTAACCTTAGGAGATAATGGTTTATTATTTTGGCTATATCTCCTCTCTATTTGGTTTAAGAGTATAGATTTTAAAGCCCATCCTATTAATAATTACATGTATTATGGAAATGAGCTGATAGATGTGGTCATTTGGAGAAGGGGGAATTTTCCCTATTTGCTTAAGCTACATGGGTTTGATTCTGAGGCTAGTAGGTTTTTGTAAAGGGATGGAACAATTGTATGCTACACTATCAGGGGGTGAAGGTAAATATTACTAAGGGATTAATTACTAAAACCATAGGATTATCCACAAAGGATAAGAAATTTTACACAGACTGTGGGGCTTCTAAGTTCTCTCTAGATAATTTCTTCAAGGGTGTGGAAAGTAGAGGTATGACCATTCTTCTATCAATCTTCTTCGAAGGGATGTGGTTTTAGTAAAATTATGAAATATTTCACATTGGATGGTAGGTATTTTGTAATCTATGGGTACAATTTGATGTTGTTGAATCACTTTAGGCATAATAGTTTGATATCATTTCCCTACTATTTTCTCCTCTTCATAGAAACTAGCATATAAGATAATAGAAGAAATCCTAGTAAAGCTATTCTCCATGAGGGGCTCATGTTCCTTATCATTGACTATATATCATAATTAAATTTATTCCTAAAGTTCCTAAGATTTCAAGTGGATGGAAATGTAGGGGGGCTACACTAGGTTATGGTATGGGGCACTTTGAAAAGGAGTGGGATGGGGATTGTGAGGAGGATGGTTTTGAACAGTTGGAGTTATTAGATAAAGATGATAAGATTTCCTGAGATATCTAATTCTTGGTTGAAGGGTAATGGGATTGATATTAATATGAAGGAGGTTGTGTATTTTTGTTCCAAAAATGGGTCTAAGGGGAAGAGAGGTGGTCAAAAGGATGAGAAGCAAAAATGTGGGAAAGGATATATCTTGGTTGAGGATGGTGGAAAATATTTTGGTGTGTCCCCTATTCATACTATTAAGGGGAAATAGGGGAGAAATAAGGTTGATAAGGGGCTTCATGTGGAAGAAAAAGGTGTTGTAGGCCATGGAATTAAGAGTTATGGGGATGTTTCCCCTATGCATACTAGGTTGGTGACTCCTGACTATAAGGGTTTCGAGTAGGTTGAGGATAAGAAAGGCTTATTGGAGCTACTAGTGAACTCAAAAGTGAACTCTAATAAGCAACATGTGGAGGTTGAAGTGGTTGATTTGAAGGATTCCCTGACTAGTGATGATTTCAAGGGTGAAGGTTTGGATTCGAAGTGTCATCCTAAGAATTTATTTATTCCTTATACAAAACCTTTGAATTGGGATAAAATAAACCTAGATGTTTTTTGTAGAATGGTGGAGGATAAAATGAATAATATCCTTTCATTATTTACATGGTTTTTCTTGGAGGTCAAGGATCTTAATGCTAAGTTGAATGAATGGTAGAGTGTTTGTGTGGTGCTAATTAATTATAACAAGAAGGGGTGGATATGAAAATCATGTTTAAAAAAATAAATGTTGTTCTTGACAAGGTGGTAGTAGATGCTAAGAAAATGGGTAGGGATCATGAGGAGAGGTTGGTGTCCTTGGAGGATAAATTCAATAAATTTTTTCATGATTTACAATTTTTGGTGCAAATTAGTAACTAGTCTCTCAATTCAAGTGCACAGGGACCTACTTTTTTGAATGAAAAATCCCTTAGGTGGACAAGTAAACAACTAGATCTCAACAAGAATGAGGAGGTGATTTCTAATGTTCATCAAAAGAATCAAATGGAGAAGAGCATGGATGATGGTCCATTTGTGCAAACTAGAAGAAACACCAAAAAGAGGGTTTTTATTTCCTTCCAGGAGCTTGAAGACTTGGTCGAGATGAATGATAATGTTATCTCTAGTAATTTTGAGGTGGCGAAGGTTTTAGATAATCTTCTTTAGTTTTTATTTGTTTGGCTTTTGTGTTGATTTTGTGTTGTGGGTTTAGTTTTTTATGCATGCCAAGATTCATCTTGTAACAACTATTTTGGTTTTTGGGGCTATATGGTGGTAGTTTCTTAATATTTTGCAGCCTTATCTCATTCTAAAGGGTTCCAAGATCCCTTCAAAACCTACTTTTCCTTATCAAGAACAATATTAAGCTCAATATTCATAGAACCAAAAATTTAATTATAAATGAAAGAAATGTAGAATGATGTTTACCAATCACCAAAAGTTCTTTTTTGAAGTAGATCTATGACTCATTCACCGATGGTTGAATGGGTCAAAGCTGAAGGATTTTTTGTAGCTTTTACGAGTCTCTAATATAGATTTGAATCTTCCAATTTGGCTTGGGTTTCATAGTCAAAATGTCAGAAATGGCTGTCGGATCTTAGTTTCCATGAGATGACAACAATTTTGATATTTTTTTCAACTTTGACAACTTTATAAATCTTGCACTTCAATATTTCTTCAACCTAAATCTACAACCACACATAAAAGTGATATATTTTTTTTTTTTGTGTGAATAGGGATTTGCCTTGGTCAAACCTTGTTTTGGTAATCAAACCTTGAAATGAAATAATGCATGAAAGAGGGAATGATGAATGAGAAAAGCTATGTTACCACTCAACAATCCCTTGATTGAAACCTTGATAATGGTCATCTTAGGAAGTCTTCATTTTGCATGAAATGGTTGACTTTGATGTGGATGTTTACACTTGAATCTTTCTTGAAATAATTCTTTGAATGGTTGACTTTATCATGAAATGTACATTAGAATCTTAGCTCCAAAAACATGCATGATGCAATAATACCTTGACATGATGGATGGATATCAAATGCTACAATAAAACTTAGATATATTTTCTCTTGAATTCCCTTGCTCACTTGTAATTTTTTTTGAAAATAGTATAAATTTCTAGGCTAAATTTAGTGAAATAACCTTGTATTTATAGGTATGTATCCTAAATTTCAATAAAATTCAAATATCACAAGTTGAAATTGAATCATGGATTTGAATATGTTAAAATACCACCAAAAACATAATTTAAATTTAGGTCCTAAGGGTTAAGGAGGACCCATTTTTCCATGGGTGAATGGTTCCAAGGTCCATACACCTATGAAACACATTGCTCAATGTGAAGTATTATGTTTAGGAAATGATAAATGTTTGGTTTCCCCTTTGGAAATTGAAATGAAGGGCCAATTAAAGCATAATTGAGAGGGCCTAAATAAGTTTGTAAATGTAATAAGGTACATTTAACATCACTAAATTAAATCATAATTAAGTCCATTTTAAATAGAAAGAGCACAAACAACTCAAAAAATTTAAAAGGTTACATTTTTCTACACTATAGGATCTAATTTGCAAGAAATTTAATAAATGCATATAAATACCTTGTTGTTGCATCATTTCAAATCTAACAAAAATATTGAGCAAGAATTATTGTCAAGATCATGTCAAAAGTAGTTAAGAGCATCATTTTAGTGATTTATTGTAGCAATTCAAGATTCAAGCATCATGTAAAATCCTATGTGAGATTATTTATGTTTATGTTATCATTGTTTGTTAAAGCTAACCCTTGTTATAGGTCTCCAATAAATTCAATCAAGAAAGATCTGAGACCTTGAGGTGATGTGCATGACTTCAATCCTTCAAGGAATCCATTGAAGGGTCATGAGTTGTACATCTTTTTTGATTCATCATTCCTTCGTATCATTTATTTTTCATGTCATTGAGATTGCCATTTTGGAAGTGAAAACACTAACACTAGGTTTAACTAATGCAAGCCCATAAATGGCACAACATTTCTTTTCTTTTTGAATGTGAAATTTTTTAGGTTTCAAGAGGATTGAAGGAAGCTTGAAGAATTTTTTTACATTTTTATATTCAAACCCCTATACCTTTTCAACTCATAGAAACTAACCTATAGAATTATCTGATAGTGATCCAACAATTTTGTAAGCATAAACACGAATCTTAGATCTAATATCAAAATATGACAAAAACACTTTCAAAAAAGGCATAAAAGGACCCAAACACCCTTGGGTAATTCTATCCTCATATTCATACCAAACAAAATATTTTAGGATAGATACCCAACATTCTTCCCTTCTTGGATTTTCCTTCAAACTTTTGTTACCACTTATCAATCATCAATTTCTTATATTTTTCATATTAGTAAACATAGTCTAATTAGGTTAATTAATTTCAATCAATTATAATCCAATTCTAAGGCTCAAAGGGATAAGATGTAGGTTTGATTTGATTACCTTCATAATTGAAATTTGACCTAAATACCTTGCTAATTTGCATCCTAATGTACCCTTGAAAAAGGAAGAAATTCATCCTAGGTTTTATGCACTAAACATAGGGTTACCTTTCTCTATTTTACACATGGATTATTTTGTTATTTTTGTTTCATTAATTGGATCCTAGTAGATGAAATTTTTCTTTTCCATTGGATATTTAAAGGTGTTCAACAAATGTAAGAATGTTATGAAACATAAGGTCTATCAACCTTTTATTTTTCTTAGCATGTTTAATTATTTAATTAATTTAATATTATGGGCTTTATTTTTAGAATATAACTCAAGAAATATTTAGAAATGGAATGTTTTTGTTACAAGTGGAGTTGTGCACGAAGAAAATTTCTATTTCATGTTGAGTTTGTGTGGAATGTGAGATTTTTGGAGGTGTAGTTATGTTTTGGTAAGTGCAGCTTTTTCATGTGCAATATTAGTGAAGAGAATGTTGACATATGATAATAAGAAAGGAATACATCTTGGTTCTCTATAAATATGAGCTTTCTTGAGGAGTTGTGAGTGAGGATTATTTTTCATTGTAGGGATATGCTATTAGATTTCCTCCAAAAGAGAAAGATGTAATCTTCATGTTAAAAATGTGATCCTGCAAGTGTATTGTAACCTTTTTTTTGCATATTAATACATTGGTTTGATTCTTTGAAGTGTGGTGTTTCTTACCCAAAAGGGATTCTACACATATATCATTTTTCTTTCCCTTATATCTATATTTATTCTATTATTTTTCTTTCTCATTCTTGAAATGTTAATTTACATGTCATTATGCTATCAAAATTTTCCTAGATCTACAAACTACATTATATTTCCTCTAAGGGTTATTGTGATGCAAATTAAGTTATGTTTGTTTTCCAATTTAAGGCATAATAGTATGTGCTGGTATTAAGTTTTTGAAATATAATTTGTCAAAAGAAGCATAAGATGTTGAAAGTTCATAGTAGTTCTCAAAAGGCTTTATGAGATAATAATTTCCTTTCACAAAATAGTTATTACTTGGATACAAGTAAGAGACACTAAACAATTGAAAAATAATGTCTTTCATTTGACAAAAAAATTCTAGTGTATCCATAACATAAAAAACCTAAACTTTAACTCCACTTGCAAGTGTATTTATGTAATCCATTATCAAATAAATTTTGAATGCATATTTATCGTTGTTGTTAATGTCTCTACACATTTAAAATTTACTTCTAAAAATGGCATATTTTCATTGAATGGTGTTTTTTCTCAATTAGTTGACTAGCAGAAATATTTTAAAATATTTTTTAATATTCCACAAAGTTTATTTTAATTAGTAAAAAAACTATTGGTGTCATCTAATTGATTATTAAAGCATGTTCTTTCTTTGATTCCATAATATCATGGTTCTATGTTTCAAATATATTTAGATCTCAACTTATGTGTGTGAATACAAAACCAAGTGCTCACTAATCTCATTTTGATTGGTATATAAACTTTTTGTATGTAATTAACGTAAAGGTACTACATAAACCAACATGTAGGCTTAATGACATTGGTATAGTTATCTATTTATGTATCAATGCATGTATTTATTTTCATGGTTATTTGTACTTTATAATTTAAATATGCTTCTCTTACTATATATCCTTAAATTATGCTCCCTTTTCCTAGCCAAGCACTGAGATGAAAATGATATTTTTCCTTTCTTATGTATTATTCCATTATTACCATTATTTGATCATAATTTTATTCCATTATTATAATATTAAATTTATCAAGATTATATCTTATTATTTTATTTAATATTTCTAGAGATACAACTTTATGAACCAAGAAATGGGTGTCATTATTGGGGACAACAAATTTTACCATCATTTCAATGAGTGATCTACCTTCATAAAATCAATTTGATTAAATTTTGAATATTACAAAGAAAAATATTTCCAATTGAACAATGGTGAAACTATTTCATATAAACCTAGTCTAAACCTAGTCTAAGACTGGATTAAAGAGTTGAAGATATAAGAAAAATATTACTTAAAACACTCACAAGTTATTGAACATCCAAATATACATACAAAAAAGTAATGAACAACCTAGATAGATAAGGAGATAGGTAAATAATTGTTAACTTTCTCTTATGAATGTAAATTTAGTATTATTATAAGAGGAAATCTATTAGTAGATTCAATCAATAAATACACTAAAAGGAAAACTCCCAAAAGAGAAACATAAAGGGGTAAGGTTCTAGATGAAAATGTCAGAATTATAATATTCATGAGTTCAATGAATAAATTCAATGTATTTTGCAAGATGGTTGCTACCCTCTTCAGCGATGTAGTTGCTCAGGTTGATATCAAAGAGTCCCTTACAAAAGAAATTTCCTTGGAAAGGTCCATCAGGAAAGGTTGTTCCTTGGCTCCAGCCTTGTTTGTAATTGTTGTAGATGCCCTGCACTTCATCCTCATAACTTATTTGGGCACACCAAGAATAAAAGGTATATCCCTCCCCAACCAATAGGACCTTCTCAATATCCAATTTTCCAATGATACATCCTTGTTCCCTCTTTCAGATGAAGATGACATTTCTAATCTAATGATAAAACTTGACACATTTCATGCTGTCTCTAGCAAAAAAGTCTTGGTTGGAAAATCAATCATGCTAGGCTAGAAGGAAGAGCTCTCAAATTAGTTGGTTAGGTTTGGCATGCAATGGGGTGGGCCCCAAAAGTAGGTTAGGCACCTCAGTATACCTTTTTGTTGTGAGTCCAAATCTAAAATAAATGTGGCTTCGGATACATGGAAAGATTGACAAAGAGATTGGTAATTGGAATAGACAATTCCTTTCTCTCACTAGGAGAATATACATCTACCAAAAAATCCTTTCCTCCTAGAGCATATACTTTTCCTTGGTCTAGTTGTTTAGCAACTATAAGGTTGAGGAAATTCAGAGAAATATCATAAATTTCTTATGGTCATATGGGAAAGGAAAGAATAAGAAGCATATCATAAAGTGGGAATGGTGTTGTCGAAGAAAGGATGAAGGTGGTCTAAGTTTGAAGGATCTCAAATTGCAAGGTATAGCATTGGCCTCAAAATGGATCTCTAAAGCACTTCATGGGGATGAGCCATAGAAAGTAATGATAAGAAATAACATAGAAAGGGGTGTGCCTAAACATGCTAAGACATGGAAAGGACTGTCGCTATGTAATCTCATATGCAACAAGCATGCAATAAGGCCTGAGGGGTCCGTGGTCTTCAAGAGTATATGGAAGGCATGTGAATACATAAAAGGGAATATCCAAAACTCTTAGGCCTTCTCAGATAGCACAGTCTATGGTCATAGGTCAATATGATGGAACCTCTTCCATAATGACAAACTAGTTGCACTTAAGAAAGAATACTTGGAAAAAGGCTTGGGAAAATAAATTCATCAAATATCTTGCTAATATCATGAATGAAGAGGGCTTGAAACACTAGAATCAACTTAGTATTGAATTCAAATTGCCACAACTAAATGGTGAACATTCTCCATCCTAAAAGAGGCCTATAACAAGATTCCTAATAAGGCTAACGTTGTAGTGGACTCTGATCAATTCAAAGATTTTAGGTGTAGTGATGGTTCCAAACTCTCCAAATTAAGTAAAAAATAGGTTTACAGTACCCTTACAAGTCATCATGACATATGTAACCACTTAAATCAAGCCTGGAAAACTAAATTGAATAAGAGTGAATGGACAAAAATCTTCAAAAACTATTCATCAAAAGTACTGGAGCCAAAGAAAACTTTCTCTTGATGGCTTCTAATAATGCAGAGGCTACCGATTAAGTGCAAACTTGAGTATATAGAGATTTGCAGCCTCTTTAGAGTACGAAAATTAGTGGAACACATCTTCTTTGGTTGCCTCATTGTAAGGTAAGTATGGAACTTATTTTGTAATAAGAAAAGTATTTGGAATGAAAAAAATAACTTGAGACTTGACATAATTATGTTGTTATTTTTTAATAAAGATAGAAAAGGACTAATGCTATTCTGGATTCTTATTTCAACTAAAATTATTTGGTTCATTTGGAAAAAGAGAAATGAAGAGAATTTTAGTGGGTTTAAGCATACACTTACTGAGTCTTGCTGTAACACCCCTCCATTTTGTTCTTTTGATCGAACAATGTTCGTTATGTATGTTTTGCTTTGTCAGCACGTTGGTTATAAACTTGATTACTTTGACCACTAATTGTTAAGTGATGTAAACATTATGTTTTGATGTGATGGTACTTTAATCAGATGATATTATTATTTCATGTTATGGATTAAATTAGCATGTATGTGAATTATTGATGCTTTATGCTTTGATTATACCATTGATGATTAGAGGCGTCAGTTAGCAATACTGTATTGGTGAAGGGGATGAGATCACATCACTCGCATGCGAGTGCCCTGTGACTCTGCAATTTCCTCTTCACGGTGTGTTTTATATATATATATATATATATATGCATGTTTCGACACTCATATTGTGTGCAGGATGTAGGTACAGGACATTGAATCCACCTGGGTCCACAAGTCTGAGCGTGTCCCTTGTCCAATGGAAAATGATTGGGAGATAGTAGCTAGGTTTTCTGTGTCTTGACATCACCCTAGCCATAGTGTGTCCTCGGGTTGTTAGTTGGGATAAGTTATTTTGTGTTCTCTTCTCCCCTTGCCCTTGTATTTAAATTTGCAATTTAAATCGGTGCTTGTTTTATTTAATTGCATTGTCAAAATAAATAAATGAGTGACTATTAATTAATTAGTTAATTTAGTTCAATCAATAAAATAATCTAATCATGGATTAGATTTATTTATTGATAAATTAAATTAAAATATTTGTGTTAGCATTATTAAATATTGAGATTTAATCAAAAAGAAAAAAAATAGAACTATGCCTTATATTTCTTTTCTTTTTTCAATAAAGTTGAGAGAATGATTTAAATGTGAATTGGTAAATTCAATTTTATTGAAAAGGAAAATTTAGTTATCATGTGGTTGCAAAAATAGATCTTTGTTTTAAAATAATATTGTGCAAATTACACTTGGAAATGAAATTGTTTATGAAATTTCAAAAAATGAAAATATCTACATTGGCAATAAATTTTGGTGGGTGAACTCAAATTAGGGGTTTGACAATTTGGAGCAGAAAATGGCATTAGGTAATTCATTTTGTTTTTGAAATTTTAATTTTGAATTTTGAAGAGAAAAACTTGGATTGAGTTCTTTTGAAGAAAATTGGTGAAGGGAAGATTGAAAATTGGAGAAGCTGAATTCAAAAGCAAGGGCAAGATCTCAATTAACAAATCTTCAAGCATTTGGAGAAAACAACAGGTTTTTTTTCTTCTTGTTTTGGTTTCATTTAGTAATGATTTAGAATCTGTTCATGTTTCCTTTTAAAATATTCAATCCTTTTGTTGCAATGAAAATACCCATCAAAAGAAAAACTAGTTGCAAGATTGAACAGATAAATTGTGAAAATTCTTGTCAAAACAATAAAATTCTGTAGGAATTGAAGAAAAAAACTCCATTAGGAAGGAAACTCAGTTAATGGAAAATTCAATTGGAACAAGAAAATTATGTATCTGGTTCTTTCAATAGAAACTATGGATATATATTATATATATATATGTGTATATATATGTATACCCAAATGTATAAATACATATGTACAGATATATAAAAATATATATATTTTAGTGAGTTCATTTTTTATTTGTATGAGAAAATAAATTTGTGGTTTTATTTGGTATTCTAGTTTTTACCCAGAATCTTTTTGTTTACCAGTCGAAATTTTTGAACATTTCGAATGGTGAAATGTTTTCATTTTTTTTGTTGTGCGTAGTATTTGGGGGGGGGGGTTTCAACCCCTGGCAGCCCCCATGGCTGGGGATGGTGGCCTATGAAGGCAGCATCATCGCTACCCTCACAGGTCACAGCTCCCAACAATGGTGGTTGCATCCCCTGTTAGGGCAGGGCGCGGCCCAAACCCTCTTTTGATTTATGCATTTTTTTTTTTTAATCTTTTTTTTATATATTATATATTAAATATAATATATGTATAATATATAATATATTATATATATATCATATTTAATATATATATATATAAATATATATGATCACCAATGTATTTTGTGTTTTTAAAATAATTTATTATTTAAATATATAATTAATATATTTAATATATATATGTTATATATTTATATTAATTTCTTATAAAATATATATATATATATTAAAATGTATTTATATTATATTTTTAAATAATAAAGTAAGGTATTATGATTTAATTCTGAAATTCAAAATATTAAAGTAAATATTTAAGTATTAATTATAGATATATAAAATATGTGTAATAACATATACGTCGAGTATATGCATTATTATATATATTTTATATAAATATAATGATATTTGAATATCACCACTATAAGTTATTTTTGCAATGTATATGTGTTTATTATCATTATGAAAAATTTTGCATTATGATTAAATGATCAAGTGTAGATTACGGAAAGATTTACAATGCGTTAGACCACACTCATGTAATTGTGCAAGAATTTATTTTATTTAATTTGATTAGTGGACTAATGCGTTGAGTGAATTGGATTTACAAAATCCTAATGTAGCATACTTTATATTGCTTGTAATGCTTCCTCTTGGTGTGGGGCAGTCTAGTCAGTACTATGTAAGTCTTCTAGATAGGATTTTTTTTTATGTGTTTTGGGGTTGATATCAGGTTGGTTGACCTTGATTGCCTTGGGTAGTGCTTAATTGTGTCCCGTGTTGTACCCGGTTATCATGAACGGTCTATGTTGACTTTATGTCGTGTTTAGGGATTCATTATGCCTAGGTTGCACTTGAGTACCCTTTGGTGGTGGCATAGTTCCACGTGTTGTCTTAGAGAAGTGGCTTGCATTGAGGGCCGACACACAAAGTGGTGCCAGGAGATCTCAATGTAAGTTGGTTAATTCAGTGAAAAATTAAACCAATTGATTAGTATAGGTGGTACCAACATTTAAAAAGATTAATTTTGCCTCGCTCATGGATGCAAGTGCTTGTATAGACTTGGGATGAGACGAGAAGGCCTGGAATGGCAAGATCATTATCTTGTCCCTTCGAAAGATAACTGATTCCACATTGGTTTGCATGTGGGGTCGGAAGTCATTAGAGGTTACCAGGATATCTCGAGATGGGGGCTGGGACCTAGGAAGACTTGCCAGGATATCCCATGTGACATTGTGATGACACTTCTCCTAAGTCAACATTATGTTTGTATTCGTGATGTGATCATTTACTTAAAATCTGGAAGCATTGTAACCTTTGTGTCATGTGATGTCATGTACGTATCCTTTTTCAGTTGAGTCATGTTGCCTATGTTTAGAGGTTGTTGGTCTTGACCTGAAACCCTTGTTACTATCTCCTAGCACAGGGGGTGAGCCTTTGGGTATCACTTGGTTGGGTGGAACGTGCACCTTACTCTGTTGTTTTTTGGCATTTGCTTATGTTGACGAGACTTTCGTGTTGGAGAGCTCGTGGGATCCAGTTGCTACCTTGGTTTCATTTATGTTAGTTGCTCTTGTATTTTATTTACCCCTCATTATTATCGAGGTGGAAATTGTAATAAGCAATCATGTTATTGATTTACCTTATTCTGGGAATGAGTGATGTAATTGTAATTGTATAACTTCTGTTATTGGTAACCATGAAGGATCTCATGGTCTTAAATGAAAATCTCATGTATGGAATGTATGTGCTTTAATTATTTAAGTGAATGTTGTTATGTTTCATTTCATGCATGTTGTTTTAATTTGTGATTTAAATAATCTTTGTCTCATAACCTTAGGGGATTGTTGGCTTTGTGTTGTAATCTTACATGTATTTGTAATTAAACAAAAAAAATAAAATTGTGCATTGGTTTAGTAGTTTGCAACTTCCCCTAGGATTGCATGGTGGGTCATTACACTTGTAGAAGACTCACCATCTCCTATATTGCTATGCAGGTTGTTCTGATGGACAAAGTTTCTAAAGAAAAGTTCCTAAAATTGATTGAAGATGGTACAATCTTGGTAAGCCTTCAGGAAGTAAATTTTGGAGAAGAGTGGCAGCATTCCATAGAGGCCTTTCTTAGAGCACTTAAGGTCTTTCAAAAAAAATTTAATGAGAAGGTGGGAAAGAATGATCATGGTGAAGAGGCTCGTCCTCTATTCAACATTGAATACTTCTCAAGGGAATAAATTGATGCAATAAGCTCACTATCAAGGCTCAAAAGTGCAAGGTGCAAGGGATAAGATGTTCAGTAATGGCACCTATCCTACAATGCTTTAGAAAAAGGGCAAGTTTTTTGGGCGTGGACAACACCCCATAGTTGGCGGATAGGTTGGAGATTCCACATCTTGGCATTGTAGAGGGCCTTTTTTTTGCAGCATCGACATGGGTGCTAACCCAAGAAACATAATATCACACACAAAAATTAGAGAATATTATTATATTCAGAATAATGATATGCTTACATGTAGAGGATCCCAAATCCTCAAGTTTTGCAATACATACCCTTACAGAAAATTACAAAATTTCCCTTTACTCAGTATGCACTCTATCCCCCCAAAAAGCTACCCAAAAATCATAAACTAGCCCATAAATAACTCCTTTTCAGTTTGGAGCCAAAAAAAATTCAAATTATTATTTTTACTAGCTTGGCGCTGAAAATTACAATTTGAAATTCAAATTTTAAAACTACATTACAAAATTAGCACATTTTTGAAAATGCACCAACTTCTGAGAGCCATAACTTTTGATCTAGGACTCTGTTTGATGAACCGTTTGAACCGTTGGAAAGGTCTTAGAGTTAAGAATGTGCTAGGAACTTTCTTTGCCAATTTTGATGATTTATGGGCCTATACGAGATCATTTCGTGCCTCAAACTTGACTCAAAATATTTTCAGGGCAAAAAGTAGAAACTAAAACTTGACTAACTTTCAAACCAAGAATGATTTTGACCTAATTCTTTTTCCAAAGTTCTTATTTTTCTACCTTGAAGCTTCCCATAAATTTCTTCCACCTCTCACCTTCAAATTCAAAACTATTAAAAATAGAAATTGACCAGAAAAAGCATAAATGCAATTCTGAAAGTTGGGAACTCTTACTCGACAAAAAGGGTATCCAAAAATGAAAAAAAAATTACAAAAATCTAAAAAAAGGAAACATAAAGGAAAACATATTTTTGGGTGATGCAGGATTTCCGTTACACCACTGGCTGCTCCTACATCAAGCACAGTGGTCCTATATGGTGGCACAATGAACTCCTAGTAGCTCCTTTTTGCAAATATTTCTCATAGTATAATGTAAATATGATGTAAATTTTGACATGTGATGTACAAGTCATGTTTTGTTACATTGAATGTAGTTATATGTTGTTTATGTATTGGGAGATATTTTTTGTATGTTTATGACTATGGGGAGGCTTCTCATTTGATGTAAAAATATGTGAATGGACTCTTGTACAAGCTTGTTGTTTCTACAATATTCAATACAATAAAAAAGTTCCATGTAGTGGATGGCATCCCACCTCCCCTATATTCTTAGCTAAAGAAATAAAGCATGATTATTCTTTTCTTATTATGTACAATAACCCACCTAAACTAATGTAGAATTTTTTATAGAATTAAAAATTAAATATCATCTTTCAAAATTAGGAATGAGTCTCTAAACCGAATTATCCAAATATAAATTCTATATTTTAGAATATCCCATCTAAAATCAAAGGCAATGTGTTCATAATCAACCTTTTCATCATTAAAAATTAATATCAAACTAACCTTCCACACAATGTAATAGATTAGTTTAGGAGGAATGAACAAATGCATTATCTTTTTAGTAATTTTTTAACAGTAGAGAGATATAGAATCCTTAAATTTTATGGAAATATCAAACACTTTAACTTACTATCTAATGAGATAAAGGGAACGTTCCAAATTTTCAAAATAAGAATTTTTTATTTAATAGCACAAATTATCTTATTAATTTTTTTATTTTTCAGATGGAAAACTACCATAAAATAGGGTGTACATGAGATAAGATCATGTACATGAAGCTCAACATCTATTTTGGGTAATGCAAGATTGTATCAACCCAAATAAGCTCCAACATCGTGACGGTATTCCCCTAAGTTCACACCCTATGAGGTGTAAGATTAGATGTATTCCCCCAAAAATTAAAAAATTAAAATATTTTCATAATGTTAATCTAAGAAAATTAAATGAATACATAGAAATAAGCATACGCCAATAAACAAGAATTAATTATCTTGGAATGGATATTAAAATAGGAAAGTTTAGACACTTAGCTAAGGAAAATATAAAGAAAAATAAGTTTGATGTCAAATAAAAAAATAATTTCTCATCTAAAAAAAATTGATGTTAAAATTGTATTAATATTTTAAAAAATTATAGAAACCTAAAACTCTATGTGTTGATCTCACAACTCACAATCAGTTTTGCATGGGAATTTTTTTTCCTAATAACCTATAAATCTAATCTATCTTGATGTGTATTTTTACTAATTCACTTTTATATTTGTTACCTATTGGTTCTTAAGTACTCAAAATATTTAAAAATATCTTGATAAAATTGTTGAATTGTGAGAGTTCACATTCCTCTCATTCAAACTCATATTTTATAGGATATGGCCATTTGAAAACTATTGGTAGTTATGTTCCTAAATTAATTCTTTACTTCAAAGAATAAGAATTTTTTATAATTTTAAAACTACATAACAAGTTGGTTGCATAACAAGTTGGCTGATAATAGCTGGTGAAAATTAGGATTCACCCAAAATTGAAATTTAGTTTTTTTTATAAGTTAATTCTATGTGGTGTGAGATCACTCTTATGTACCATGGGATTGAATTGGGATAAGGAAGTACAAATATACATGTGGGAAATAAATTTTTTGATGTAAATATATATATGTATAATAAATGAGTCATAATGATGATAGTGGGAAATAAATTTTTTCATGTAAATCTATATATGTATAATAAATGAGTTATAATGATGATTGTATAAAAAAATAGAAAATAAATAAAAGATAGGTTAAAAATATGGAAGTAAGCATAAATGAAGTGGAATAAAGGCTAGGAGAATAAACTCGATTTTAATTAAAAGATGGCATTTGTCAATAAGACATACCATGAAAATAAGATCAAAACTATATGAGAATTATATTATCTATTAAATATATAGTTACTATTTATTTTCATGTCATCTAAACACATTGGATCATTAAAACTATGATTAGCTCAAATCATTTTAAAATTTCAAATATGATAACATGATAAACTCTTCAAAATATTCAATCATTGTATTTTTATTATTTAATCATTTTATTTACTTTCATGATTCTAACTGATTTATTTGTTAAATAATAAAATATTTTGATATAAATATAATTGAACAAGAAATTTAAATATCATTTAAACAACCTTCATTTACTTTTGGTACAAATATTCTTAACCATTAGCAATTTATGAAAAGTTAATGTTATAATAGCTAGAAAGAGGCCAAAAAAAGCCTATTTACCATGCTGACAAATAAGGGTGATTAGAATTTGACACAACTCAATATTTCAATCTCTTAAAGAATTTCAATTATTAGGCTTCAAGAATTCCTTTTAATTCAAAATTCATCGTAGTATGGGCCAAACAAAAGCATCCTCGTCAATCTTACTAGTTTGCATAGCCATGTCATTTTAGAATGGGTAGCCCTACGTGGAGGCCTAGATCTATTTCTTATTTTAGAAAGACATGTCTCACCCACATCTCTAGTTTGAGGTCGACATGGAGATTTAGAACTATTACTCGGGGAGTTAGTAGTCTTTGGTACATCTAATGAAGACCTAGAAGTACTATATGTTTGAGAATCAATAGTATCTACCATATCTCTTGTTTGGGTTATTAGAGGCCTAGATTCATTTTGAGTGTCAATGTTCTCTATCACATTTCTAGTTTGATTAGTTACTGCATCAAGTAATGAAGGCTTAGGATCTTGATTTTTTTGAAAATCAGTGACATCTACTGCATCTCTGATTTGGATTATAGGTCTCGAAAAAGGTGGTGATGGAGACGTAGATTCATTTTGGAAATTAATATTGTCTAGATCCATAGTTTGATGAGGCCTAAGAGGAGAATTAATAGTCTCTGATAATGAAGATCTTGCAAGTTCAGTTATAGCCATTGATGAAGATGGTAGAGATCTACATTCATCTTGGGAATTAGTGCCTTCTAACATATTCCTATTTCTATTATGCCTGGAGGAAGGCCCTGATCTATCTCTCCTCTGGGTGCTACTGCGGTCTTTCCCATGTCCATCTGACGGCCATTGTGGAACCTTCCTGCAGATGGGACACTTATTCTGCCTCTCCAACCATTTCGCAATACAGGGAGCATGGAAAATGTGTTGGTGGTGGCAAGGCATCTGACGTGCTTCTTCTCCCAGTTTGAAATCCTCCATACAAATTGTACAGCTAGAGCCCACATTCATATGCTCACCTGAAATTCGAAAGGCATGGAGCAGTTCCAAACCCTTCATCCTTTCTCCCCAGAACTTTTCAAGCCTCTACATTATCCTTGACTGCATGGCAATAAGATCTTGGTAATTGTCAAGTAATCTAGAGTAAAATCTGCTAATGGTTTTAGTTGCCTCTTCACGAGTATTAGGATGGTCGAGCAGGTGCCTTAAATGCTCAAGTTTTGAAAGCATGGAAGCCTCACAAGTCTCCAACTCCTCCAACTGACACTCCGGCTATTGTTTATTCTGTTAACTACTCTGGTAATATCAAGATACTTCTTACACTCCGGCTATTGTTTATTCTGTTAACTACTCTGTTGTGGAGATCTTCAAAGTTATGGCGTTGAAAAGTTTCCCTGTCTTGCTCTACATGTGTACCTGTCTTCTACTCGTCTGTTTCAGTTAACAACCATTCTGGTAGTGATAACCCTTCGGCTTTCAAGGCACGTAGGGTTGGAGTGATTCCATCTGCTAGTAAGCGAGTTCCAAAGGAATATTTGCCTGGTTCTAACTATCAGATGTACTGGTAGTGTTTTTCAGTAATCTAGGCATTGCCTGCAACAACTTCATCTCGTTATAAATAGATGAAGATCCAAACGGGGCATCGCTTGCATAACGGTTGAGATATGAGGCACAGTAAAAGTGATAAATCACATTTTGTGAGTGTAGTTTAAATTTGTAATAGTTATAAAATTTAAGTAAAGAGTTTTGGTAATTTTATTTATAAATGTAATAATAATTTATAAGAGTTAAATTTTTATATATAATATTAATTTATTGTAATTGAAGATAAAATTGTTATTATTTTAACAATAAATTTAAAAATCTTAAACAAATTGAATTAAAATAATAAATTATAAAGGGTTCATAATGGTGTTTTATGTTTAAACTTATACAAGGTATGAATTTATGTTTAAAATTATACGAGGTATGAATTATTGTTTTGAATTTTGAGTGGAGACTATTTTTAATTAGTTGATAGGCTATATGTGTGAACTTTGGTCAGAATTTTCTTCAGCCTTCCCGGTTTTTAACCATTCTAGCATTGGGCTCCCAGTCCGAAAAATTGTGGCAGATGTTTTTGATTTTTTAATTAAACGTGTTTGGCGTGTAGATAGAGAAGGCCAATGAAATTAGACGTTGGATGGCATGAATATTAATTGTTGTATGGTTTCCATGTAGTGACAATGGTTCTAAGTAACACCTTCCATTTAAAACCTCAGAAAACATAGCGAATGTTTGTGCAATTTTTTGACAAGGCATTGTTGCACGTCGTTTAGTGGCTTCACCTTCTATCAGAGCTGTGAGTGAGGAGGACAAGCTTCTGTGAAGGTGTAAATGTGATCATCCATTGTCAAATTTAAGTGAAGGTGGTTGGAAATTATTTTGTGTTTTTCACATGGGGATGGTTGGAAAAGCAATACAAAAGTGTTGGTTGTGATTCTTTGCCCATTTTTTGCAGGTGCTAGAGAAAGAAGAGAGTAGAGAGAAAGCAAGTGGGAAGAAGTGCATTTGAAGCAATTGAGAAGAGGTACATATTGAAAAAATCCTTTCTAGAGTATTTCAAAAATAGTTTATGTTATTTTCCATAGGGCACTCTTGATTGTTGTTCTCTAGCTTAGGCTATATTGTTTCATTTATGGTTTTTGTCTAGTTGTGATGGTTGGAAGGCAATACTGTTTGTTTTTGTGTTGGTTTGTTAATGTGAATTCTTGTTTTTTGTGCATTTTTTCATCTGGTTCACTGTTGAAACCAATATTGTTTTATTTATGGTTCGCGTTTTGTGATGATGGTTTTGCATGGCTTTGTTACTGTGAGTTTTTTTGTTTTGTGGGTTTTTCCATCTGGGTCACTATTGAAACCAATATTGTTTCATTTATAGCTTATGTTTTGTGGTGATGGTTGTAACACAATAAAATAGTTAATATTATATAGTTTATGTTGATTTCCATAAGGCATTGTTGATTTTTGAACACTCTAACTTAGACTATATTGTTTCATTTATGGTTTCCATTTTGTGTTGATGGTTACAATGCAATAAAATAGTTAATGTTATACAGTTTATGTTGTTTCCATAAGGTAGTCTTGATTGTTGTTCTCTAGCTTAGGCTATATTGTTTCCTTTTAGATAAAGTGCTGCTGAAAAAAAACTATATTGTTTGTTGAAACTAATATTGTTTGATTTATGGTTCGCATTTTGTGGCGATGGTTTTGCATGGGTTGTTACTGTGAATTTTTGTGTTTTTCAGGTTTTCCCATCTGGGTCACTATTGATACCAATATTGTTTCATTTATGGCTTCTATTTTGTGGTGATGGTTGCAATGCAATAAAATAGTTAATGTTAGGTAGTTTATGTTGTTTTGTATAAGGAGTTGTTGATTGTTGTTCTCTAGCTTAAGCTATATTATTTCATTTTTGATAAGGTGCTATTGAAAAAAGACTATATTGTTTCATTTTTGATAGGGTGTCATAGAAAAAGGAATTTGCCTACGTGCGTGGTTATTATGGTTTTTTTTTTTAATGGGTTTGTCACTATGAATTCTTCTGTTCTGTGGGTTTTTCATTTGGATCGCTATTGAAACCAATATTATTTCATTTATGGTTTCCATCTAGTGGCAGTGGTTGCAAGAAAATTAAACAGTTTATGTTATTTTTGCTAAGGAATTGTTTAGAAAGCTTTGGCTATATTACTTCATTTTCCATAAGGCACTGTTGAAAAAAGAATCTGTGTAAGTGTGAGTTTTTTTTTCTTTTTTTGTGCAAGGTTTTTTTACTATGACACCCCTCTGATTTGTTATGTTTTCTTTGACAATACATATACTTTGTTAGACCATATTTTATGTTATTGTTATTTTATCGTTGATAGTGGAGCAATGATAGACTATATTGATGTTTTGATACACTATATTCATGGTGATTATTTTTTACATGTTTTATGTTTGTATAGATGTTTAGTTGAGATTATACTGCTATATATGCTCATTGTAGTTTAATTGATATTTTATCTTGTCAGTTAATGTGACATTCTATTAGTGAAGAGAACGGTATTGCATCACTCACCTGCAAGTGCCTTGTGATTTCATTGACACTCTCTTCATGGTGTGTATGATTTATTATTTGGATACATGTACGACATATGATTTGTTTGTATGTTTGCAAGTATAAGACAACTTCACTTGGATTCGCAGGTTTGAGCATGTCCACTACCTAGCAGTAATGTTGATTGAGAGATAGTAATGAGTTAACCTAATCAAACTTTTACCCTAGTACAATGTGTTGTCAGTCTATGTATTGGTCGTATTCGTTAGCCACATTTGCTTTGGTATTTTATTTATTGTGCAAATTTTAATTGTGAGGATTAAATTATATGTTATGATTAAGTATTTACTTAATTTGTATTTTTGATGTGGAGACTTTATAATAGATAAATTAATTAATTTAATTTATGTTATAAAGTAATTTTAATTATTAGATTAAATGTGAATTAAAATAAATAAGTTATTTAATTTTTTTTTGAAACAAATTAATTAATTAAATTTCAAGTGCATGTTATTGGGAAGAGATCTTTGGAAATATATGTGGTTTTTGAAGAAAATATATTTGTTTTGTTAACTATAAATTAGAAGGTTTTGATTACTAATTGTTGAAAATTGATTTTCGAAGAGATTTATTGAAATGGAAAGAAAGGAAGTTGTTTTCACAAGAGAAAAGAGAGGATTTGGAATTGGTTGAATGGTTCTTGAGGTTTTTGGGGATTTTAATTTTTAAAGCTCTCAGATAATTTTAAGAAATCTAGTTTTGTTGTATTTTTTGTTTTGGTTATTTTTTGTTCTGTGGGAAGTGACAATTCTTCTGGAGGAAGCTTTGGAAAAGTTGGAGATTAAAGGGATGCTTGGCATCAAACTTGAAAACAACAATTCTTGTGGAACAGGTTCTTTATTTTTTTTGAATTTAAATTGAAAAAGCTATTTAATTATTATTGTTTTACAAATTGGAAAGGTTTTCTGTAGAAGAGGGTTTCTTTTATTAAGATTTTGTTTTAAATTATTGTCGTGAATTTTTACAATCTCTACAGAAAATATATTTTAGATCCTCTGGTTAAATTGAGACTTAGAAATGGATTTCCTAGAAGGAAATTATAGTTAAATTGTTGAGCCTCTATTGAGATTGAATTTAAATTATAGAAAATTGTAATCCTTTGTGTCCAGATTATTTAATCTTCTCTGTCGAAAATGGTAAATTACCATGAAAGACTTAGATCTCTATAGGGAATGATTTTTAACACAATAGAAAATTCAAAGGAAAGTATTTGATGATTTAGGAAACCTCTGTAAAATATTTCTACATAATTCCTGTAGAAAAATTTTGAGAGTATAATTTATCCTCCTATAGGAAATTTGGTCAAAATTTACATTTATATATTGGAAAAAATATGTAAATCGCCATACGCAATTTATTTAATCACAAGATTTTTTTTTATGAAAAATTTAATGTTATTGGAGGCTGGGGGAAGCTACCCCCACAACCATCACCCTCCACATGGGAGGTGGAAGTGAGGGAAGCACTGGCACGACCAACAATGTTGGCCCCCACTGTGGGGGTTGAATTGCAATAGCCATCATACCTTTATTATTAATGGTTTTTATTAAATGGTCTTTTTTATTTAATATATAATATATATATTATATATATAATATATATATACATATTATATATTGAATTTAAATATTTATGTTTATTTAAATATAATTGATTCTATATATATATATATAATTAAATGGTTTTTTTAATAAATGCACAAGTGGTAATTTAATATGAAATGATTTTCTTTTAAAAGTATAAATGCTTTTATAATTAAATAATATATATTTTTATATGTATATATAATTATATATATATATACATATTAAATATATGTATTTAATGATTAATTATTACAATAGGTGCATGCAAGCAGGATTAGTTAAATTTAAAATGATTGATTATTTTAGTTGTGAAATTGAGTTAATTGTTATGAGTAATTGTGAAACTGAAACATAAATATTTAGTTTTATTTCATTATTGATTTATTAATTAGAATTATGCTTAAATGATGTATTTTAAATATGATATATTGATCTATTGGATTTAGGAAATCCGAATGGTAGTGATTTTAATTACATGAGTTGTTTGTTTTAATTACGTGTACATTTCTGTAATTGTGAGTTCGGGGGATATTTTTTTTTGATAAAATGTAAGCCTTCCAGAGATGGTTGTCATGCCTGGTAAATTTCATCGAAAAACCTAACAATTTTTTTTTTTGACAACATCTACAAAGTGCAAGCTAAAATGCTAAAAAATGATAACCATGTACATACATGGTTGAATACTACACCCATCGAGGAATATTGCTTGTACAACATCACCATCGACATGCTGCCTAAGTGTAGAGGGGATGGAGTCCAATAAGTGTAGTTGGATGCACAAAGTCCATCGCGTGCACCCTCAATCCACAATTGGTAGGCTCTAAAACCTAGACTAACCAAAGATTCTATAAATGGACTAATTAGTTAGCTATAGATATGACATACTAGGTTTGCTTAGCTTTTAGTTTCCATGTTTGCAAGGTAGGGTTGGTATAGTGGTTATTCATATTGGTAACATTCATCATTATTCTTTTTGTCCATTTTTGAATCTAAAGATACCAAATTTGGACCATCCACTTGTTGCAGTAGATGTTACTATTCACTTCTATAAATAATAATGTTAAGAGAAATTGGCTTTAATATTACTATACTTTATCCTTAGTGGGTATATTAATGAATCACAATAATGATAATATTAATGACATTATTTAACGAACGTTAATATTAAAATGCACATTAATATTAATGTTATGATACTCAAAAGAAATGTCAAAACTAACTAAAATCGTAATGGTATTATTGATACTTTAATCTTCCAATTATTAATATTATTTTATAATAATAAGAATTAACATTATATAAAAAAAATAAGTTTATTTATTGTTACATATATATATCAGTTCATCTTTAGTTAACTATTGTTTATTTAATTGTTTACTTGTTCTTATATAATTTACATAATTTAAAGAGGTTAATAAGAATAAAATGAATCATTTACAAATAATTATACTATTCCTATTTATATTCATATTATTTACTTTTTCCCTAATAAAAGGTAAAAAAGTAATCTTACTAAATCTAATTTAAAGTAACCATCTTGAGAATATGGGAATACATTCCCTTTACTTTATTTAAGGGATTACTTATCTTAAAACTACCACGATGATTCTTTATCTTTAAAAGACAATAGAAATTTATACTTCATTCCTTTATTTAAGGAATCCTTAAACATAAGATTACGTGGGGTCTCCTAACCGTAGGGTTAGGGACTATGAGTAAAGATAAGAAAAATTATTGTCTTGCTTTTATTTTTTATTTTATAAAAAAAAATAACTTTTTATCACAACAGATAATATTACTATCGCTGATTTCATTCTTGTTATTAAACATTGTAATATTTACTAAGCCGGTTATTATTATTAGAGTTAAAAGGTTTTTACTGCAATTGGAATTATTACTCCCGATTAATATTAAAATCAATCAATAGTATCACAACTAACCTATTTATATAAGGAATATTAATTTAAAATACCTATTTATAGAAGTGGTTTGGCAATTAAAAGCTTCTACATTTTATTGTATTTTCTAAAGAATTACCAATACTAATAAACTATAACCCATCAGTAATAATTTATTTAAAAGAACTTTTATTTTTATTAACTTGACTGAAGATTAAAGCATCTGATTAATGGTAAAATTAATAATGTTTCAAGTCAAATTTTTCCACCTACATTACCAAATGGAGATCAATGGTGGGGGGAGTTTTTAAACATTTAAGAAGAGAACAAAACACAACTGCAATAATTTCACTATACATAATTTAATATTAAGTGAAACAAAATTAGTTAATACTGTAAAATAATTAACTCCATTCTTGAACTAACCTTGATAAAAAAACATCATTGATACTTCTTCTACTAAAATAAAGATCAATTTATTTCATTGATACTTCTTCTACTAAAATAAAGATCAATTTACTTTTATCTCTATTTGATAATGCACATCACCATCATTTTGGTCAAGTGGCGAATTAGCTTTTCCTATAACTATTTGAAACTTGTTACATATATTACTCACACATTTTTACATCTATATTCTACGTAGTACTATTCCCATGGGATTGTGCTGGTAAATGATCTAAGAATATTCGATTACTATTTACGTGCAAGACTAGATAACAATACCTATATTAATTGACCTAAGTGTTATTTCTATTTATATTAACTTTTAACATATAATATTACTTAATTCAGTTAATATTCTCTTACATATAGATAATCTTTAAGTTTAGATTTTCTTTTGAGAATGGTTACGGGATATTATCTTGCAATGATAGATTTTTAAAAGAATTTATCTAATAGCAGCAACCACTATGTACATATTTTCCTGGCCCTGTATAACACCAGACAATAGGGGATGCATTTAGATATAAGTGTTGCATTTAATAATATTACGCAGCAAGAATTGCTTAGAACGGAGGAGTTATGGAGACAAGACAAGATTGCCATCAAATTTGTGTGTACCATACTTCTTTTAACTAAGTGGTGAATGATGCAGCATGGGCATCTACAATAGTTAGGTGGGTAATTATACTAAATGTTTATGCGAGGGGAGGCGTCTGAAGCTACGCTGGCCCTCCATTAATTTTTGTATTACTGTCTAGTGTTTATGGGGCATGGAGCTTAGAATGCAGGTATTAATTTTCCTACGGAAGTGGATGCCACAGTTTTCGGTGAAAATTGAATAACCCAATCTTCACTGATCAAATCTAACCTAATCTCATGTCCAGAAAGACCTCATTAGATCTGAAGTGATTTTTTTCCTTTAATGTTGTGCAATTTTCATGCTCTACTTTTATGAAACCTATTTTGTTTTGAGTGAACAAAACCAAATAAGGAAGGTGAATGGCCCCAAAGCCTGAGATATCTTGGCAGCATAAGGAGGTAGTTGGATTGTGGTTCAAGGATAGATGTTGATGCCTCCTTAGACATTGTACATATAGTAGCCTTATCTCTTTCCTTGTTTGGTGGAGTCTGTTCTATTCTACAAATCTGGGCTTTACACCATCAGAATAATATTGCTCTTTTATCTTACCTGTCACTGTATTTAACGCATCCTTGTGCATGATGTTGTATTTTGTTTTTCTATTTTTGTTATGATGACAACATTATTCACCAAGAATTCTCTCTCCCCTATTGATTTCATGGTATGAGTTACACATGAGAAATCTTAATAAAGGATAGCTAAACCTAAGATTTCCCTTGCATGTATGACGCTATAGGGATGGTGAAGTGAGGAGACTGCAGCGACATATTCCATGAAGTATCGCATTAGGAGAGTTATGCTTGCTCTAGATGAATCTGAGCATAGCCTCGTTTCAGTGTACTATATTTTATCATTATTATTATCATTGGGTAGGTTAGGAGAGTATAACATCTTAGAGTTGTTTTATCACTTTTTATGGAGCACATAAAGGTAATATTACTTCTCCCACTTTATAAATCTAAGTGTTGCCTCTTTGCTTACCTGCTACACTAGTTACTGTTGTAGGTGTAGGGAGTTTACAATGCCTATTCTAAGGCCAACATAGGTATATTTTAGTGATGATGAAAAGGGGTATGATGTTTACGTAGGAACGTACCAATTGGGATATTGCTAGAGATAAGAACATTAACACAGAAAGGAATATCATACCCTTATGGTATGCAAGCATTGGTTCATCGAATGTGGTTATTGTAGAACAATAAGGAAGATTTCTTTTCTTTCCTCATAAAACCTTTTTCTGTCAAGTTAAACAAGTATGGAATACAACCTATTCTCTTATTTAATGAAACTACAACTATCATACCTAGTTCTTTTCTATATATTCCTTTTGAATTAGAGTCAATACATTACATTTTTCACTCAAAGACTTCAAACACAAAACACTTTTCCTTAAAGTACAAATCCAAAGAAACTATCATTTTCATTATGAACAATTTGCAGATCCTTTCATTTAATAAACAATAGGTTTCAAGTGAAGGTATTAAGGGATAAACTCCATGATAAACATTCTACAAGAGTACAGGCTGAATGTATGAAACTAGCTCTTTTCCATTTTTTGATCAAGTATTACCACAAATGCCAGCTTTCCATATCCAAACAAATTTACAGTATTACAATTGGGGCTTGCTCTCCACCCTACCGTAATGGCATCATGGAGCCTCGTGGGCTCTAGCCATACCCCCGAGCAAGGAATTTTTAAGCTCCATGATGATGAATGGAGTCTTTGTTTTTTTCATTTTTTTTTTTTTTAACAAAAGGGATAAAACTCTCACAGTGTCAATTACATGTATCTAGGTCCTTTACTTCCTATTTCCAACTAGAATCCATGTACTAAGTCACCTTCTTACAACCAATAAACAAGGGGTAAATGGAATTAGGAAGAACTTATCTCTCTTATTTTAGATGAAGGGTTGAACTCTTGTATCCATTTTTCCTCTCCAAGCTGACCCATCTTGGATCACTATCTTCCCAAAGAGGTGGACTCCTCTTCTCTTCTCTTTCCTTCTACCATCTCCACTCAAGTTCTCCAAGAGGAGAAGTGGGTAACACCCTCCTCTTCCTTCCTCTCCAGGATATATAGGATTTTCAACTTGCAACATTTTTTAGATGGGGAAGTGTGGAGTGTACCTAGCCCATCAATTAGAGTATTTTCCATCTTAAAGATGAAACATGCACTTGGACAACCCCTCCATCTTTCCATCCCATCCTTTTTCCAAAACTCGTTACTTTCCATTATGAGGACTTTTCAGGGGTCAAATCATGTCCTTGGGGCACTATTATATGCCCACTTGACCCCTACCACTATGGTATAGACCCTAGGGGGTTTCTTTTTGCATCCCAACCAAGGAAATTGACCAACAACCCTCTTTAAAGACCCATTTCAGGACCTATCCGAAATTCAAACTTGGATAAGGGTTCCTAAACCCTAACCCCACTTACACACACATGAAACATTATCAAATATCCTCTCAACTCCAAAATAAATTATCCCTTTAATATCAACCCTCACCTCTTCAACATGTTAAC